>MU132238.1:2941-41199 GCA_015039395.1 Ceratobasidium sp. AG-I
ATAAATTCCACCTCGCACACCTGGTTGAGGTTTCCGTGCTCGTAGTAGTCGGAAACTGGTCCGATTGGTAAATACAAGCTCCTGAACTGGTTTATTGGCGCTGTTCCTAGAAAAAGCGCAATATTTGGATGGGGGCTGAGCAGCCTCCATGTTGTTAACTCGTTTTCAATGGAGTCCTGCAATCGAAACAACAACGTCTGGTAGGTGATAAACCGAGAACTGCGTGGGCTCAACTAGTTCAACTCCTCGAATGGGACGGAACCCTTTGACTGCGACCTAGTCCAGAAGTTCGTATTACAATCGACATGGCCAAAGGCCAGCATTTTATGAACCAACCTGCTTGGGGGGCTCGATGGCATCAATTACTCCACTAAGACAGGATATTAATATTGTCCAAGACATTCTCACTGCCCCTAATCTTACCAAACGACGTCAGCACGGCCACCTAGTGTTATGATTGCGCTAATTTTTTGGAATTGGCATGAAGAGAATACAGTTAATGGCTCGCTGGATAAATCGTGTGTACATGGGTCCATGATTGAAAACCGGTTGGTCCAGCGGGTGATCAATTCGAAAGCTGCTCGTGGCGGTGTTGTCCTACCAAGACGTCCGGGGATTGAAGCGCTTGTCCCAACCTTCGTATCTTGGCTCTCACCGCTACTCTGATATGCTAAGAGGAAACACAGACTAAACACTGAAGCCTTCTGCACGCTAGGAGGGACCCAGCTCGCTGATATTTGGCACTCACTCCGGCACTAGTTCTCTCGTATCCCCTTGAAATACACGCACATAACGCTTTGCTGATCACACGCTGGCGAGAGCATCTTACACACAGCTCTTATGGAACATTGGCAACAGAACAGCAATGATCCTCTTCAACCACACTTCTCTCACGTCTCCCGCGTTGCAATGCCAAATGACGAGGTGGCCATGGTTTGTCAATCTTAGATATCTGATATTCGCCTAATCCAACTTTACGACAAAACAATTAGCCCAGAAACACCTCTGCCTCAGCGGAAGTCGGGCAGAATAACGCAAGCAACATAACATTTTTCGCACGTGGGGACGCTGCCGACATTTGGAGGTATATTTATATTAAATTTTCTTTGGCCCAGAGCTCACACTGTGCGAAACATAGGGTTGAAACTAGAATTAATATCCCAGGACAACCCAAGGAGGTACTGTCGCTTGAAACGTCATTCGATGAGCTAAGCCTAAGATATTCTAGTACCTCTCGAAAGTACTGCGTTTGCAGTCTGGACGTTTCGGTGACCCGGTCTCCGATCAGGGATACTATAACATTTGGAAGGAGTTCATCCAAGTTTGTTGATTATTGTAGATGGGCTTGAACCTGCATTGATTTCACTGGTAGGACTTTCGACTCAAAGTACTTCAATGGACTTCTGTTCGGCACAGGAACGTTGTTCGAGTATTTGGATTGGGCGAGAACCTGGATCTTCACGTTGAATTTTGTGGCTATGGAAACCCCCATCAGGTCTGTTCTGTGTGGCTTGCCGACCTAGACACTGAATCTCATCCCCCAAGTATCTTGAGCAAAATAACCATGATCCCCGTATAAAAAGGCTTATGGTGTGTATTGCATTAGCTAGCTTGCACTGGTTAATCAATTTCATTGGTAGATTTCCGACATTTTGAGGGGCGTAGAATACTTACACACAAGGACTCCACCAATTGTACATGGATGCTTAAATGCGGTACGGGTTCGTCATTTTAAGAGACGGTCAGATTACTAAGGCTATTTGAACAGAATAAGGTGTTTGTTACGCAGGACGGAGTAACCAAAATTGGCGAATTCGGACTGGCCACACTGACTCGAAATATTGCAGTTCTAGTACCTTCTATATCCCACGCAGGACTCAGTCGTTGGATGAGTCCGGAGTTGGTTAATTTTGACCCTGGTGAAGGGAACGCCACGCCAACGCCAACGACCGCTTCGGATGTATGGGCGGTAGGCTGCACTCTATATGAAGTAAGATAACCAATGATCAGGGGTGGTGTCTTCAGTAATCATTCCTTTGGGTATCCTTGAGATTGTCACAGGAGAGCTACCCTACTCAAGACACAAGCATGAGCTACGAGTGAGAAGGGAGATTGCGCTGGGCAAGCCCCCAGCATATCCAGCCTCTCATATCAACAAAGACTTTTCTCGAGTGTGGCATGTTTTGGGATTATGCTGGACCCTGTCTCCCGGATCTCGTCCTTCGGTTTCTGCGATACGACAACTGGCGTATCTGGCTGGCGTATCTCACGGCATCCGCGAATCACAGCAGACAGGATCAAGATTCTTTCCAGCCGCTCCTAGGGCATGGGACCTCTATCTATCCGACAAATCAAACGAACTGGTGAAAGCCACGCCCAGTATCTCGCTGGCTGACCTATTCAAAACCGTGTTTTCAATGTGGGCCAGTGAAGACTCAGAAATACGAGCGCAGTACTCGTTAATGGCAGATAATTTCTCATTCGCACGTCATCATGGACCTCTCTCCCATTATCCCCTCTATGACGTGGATGTCGAATCAAGATTTGAGTCGACTGCTCCCTTGGATTCGTCTGGACCGGTTTCAAACATCTGGTCCCGGCGTAAAGCTAAGGGTGACGCATGTGATAATTGTAGACGGCTCCGGGCAAGTCGTTTGTTGGTATATATTGACTTTAAAGTCGCTGAGACATCGTCGGATTCTTTAGATGAAATGTGTATTTCAGTTGGGCAATGAGCGCTGCAAGCGTTGCCAAGACACTGGAGAAACATGCTCAAAAGCCAGCGGACCTAGAAATCCCTACCGGTCTAGGGGTTTAGCTATCCAGGTTGAAGACAAGAACCGATTAATTGACAGTCTATTGAGTTTGGTACATTCTCCTCGAAGAGACACACAGCCTCCGAACATTGTAGAGACGCAGCAGAGACCCGAACATAGCCCAGCATTGGTTATGCCCGATACGCAAAACCGGGAGCCACCACGAGACTGGGGGCAGGGAATACCAATATTAGACAAGCTGAAGACATTCTTTCTGGCGTGAGTGGCTTTGGCTCTAATTCAACTGCTTCCGAATGTGCTGAGTTGCTTCGAGATTTATCAAGAATTTAAACGTGTGCTGCAACGTTTCTAGCATGAGAGGTATCACCCTAACAGTGTCTAACAGGTGAATATTGCAATCATAGACCCGTGTTTACATACTTTCGATGGCCTTCGACAACAATCTCCGTTCTTGATGACAGTCAGTAAGTAGAACCGTTGGTACGCTATGTTAAAGCTTCTGGCACTCACGCCCCAACCATTTAACCTGGTGTAGTCTGCGCTGTGGCCTCTCGCTTCAGCATTGACGATCAAGCCCTCTACCCTACACTAATGAGCCAGGTACGAGCATTAACAGCCAAGGCCGTGAGAGACGGGTGGAAATCACTTGAGGATTGCCAAGCATATCTACTACTCAGCTTGTATCCCCTACCAGCGGTAAATCGGACTGAAGATCGTTCTTGGTACTTTCTTGGATGTGCGATTAGGTGGGTGCATATGCTCGCTTCGGTTACTTGAATTCTAATTGCGAGTAGTATGGCTTTGGATTTGAGGTTGTACGATCAAGGACCAGCAAGATTTACGGATGAGATTGAAGAAAGAAAACAGCTCGTTCGAACGAGAATATGGTTGATGTGCTTCAACATGTGCGTTATCTCCATGGTTTTTTTAAGAATACTGTACCATTATTTTACTCTAGAGATCGAGGGTTAGCAACAAAGCTCGGGCGGCCGACCACAATGTTTGAAAATCATGCTGTGAAATATTCACTCAACTGGTGCTGGCACTCACAATACAACGATCGGCAAGACCTACGCCTCTGCCTCCACACTCAGTTGTTGCGTACCGTCACAAAATATCTTCGCGATATTTATTCCGACCCGGAAAGCCTTAACAATTTCAACAAGGTATGTTTGATTCTTATTCCCGTGAATCGAGAAATTGATGCTAAATGCGCGAAGGATGTGGATTTTCGGCATATCACTAGCACATTTGACATTGAAATGGAGGCGTTTCGAAATGTTATAGCTCAGCACTGTGCAAATGCTCCTGAACGAGATCATCCAGCTAGTCTTTTTAGGCTTTCCTCGGTACGTGTTCAGATTGATGGCAGGTGATTCGCTAATATCGTTTTATGATTAGCTGTCGCTGTATGTCTCTTGCGTATGTTCTGGCCATTAGGTATTGATATCCTTGTAGGGAAATCGAGTATCATCGTATGGTACTGTATTCATTTGGCCTTCAACGTCTAAATGACTCGAACCCAGAATTGTCGAGCACATTCCTCGCCCAGGTAAGCTCAGGTTCCTCCCAAAAACACTGCGCGTAACCTAACCTTAGCATACAGTCAGTGGATGCGGCAACCGAGGTACTACGGATCGCTGCGGAAGATTTGACAACCTATGACCTGGTCCAATATTCGCCGGACGAGCATTGGAGGTGGCCAGCATTTGGTGAGTGATTTCTTGGGTGCACTCTAGTGATGGCAGCTTAACACCCTTCCGTAGCTGCGGTGTGGTTGATTAAGGTAGGTAATACACATGATCTGAATACAAATAGCTATATAAAACGAGTCGACTCTCCTCAGCTTGCTACACCTCATGCATCCAAACCACACCAAATAACTATGGCACCAGCAGAGCGTGACCATTCGCTTCTCCTGGTTCAAAAACTGATCGACGCATTTGAGCGAAATTCGGCGGACGCTCAACATGCTCCAGCTCGATATGCACGTTTTCTACGGCGCATTATCAAGGAACGAAATGGCAATTCGGCTGAGGAGAAGGGGGAAACGGTTAGTCTGGCAAAAGATGGCGCGATTTATTTTTACTGACACGCATTGTAGACCGCGGAAACCAGCGGGGAGAAGATGGAGGACATCCTCGAAGGGATTTACAGTTTGGATGGGAATTTCTGGGAAAATGCGCTGGCACCAGGAACGTGGGGCATACTGAGTGAAGCATAGGTCTAATACGCCTATTTGCACAGTATACAAGGTATATTGCCTCCGGATCTGCAGTTGTTATAACGCCGCTGATAATTCATGGCGGGGTTTCACATCTGACCTAAATCTTGAATTGGTACTGTTTGATACGAAACACGATAGCAGAATTATAAAATAAATTGAGACTTGCTAGCACAACGTCAAAAACCTATAGTTCTTTCCCCTTGGCTTTACGCCATTTCGGAGGATGACGGTTCAAAAATGGCCATGGAGGGACAAATGTCTTCGCATGACTAAATCAGAATCCGAATGTAGCGCTCAAGGAGGGAAGACGTACCAGCATCACGGCCAATACCGAGAGGGCAAAGGTGCCAAGGCACATTTGAAGGGATTGAGTGAAGTACCCCAACCCAAAAGAAAGGACCTGTAAATTTTCAATCGAGTAAGTCAAAGTGTGGGCTAGAGAATCGTTTCTGCCAAACCCACCGCCGCTACAGTCAGTGCGTAGTGAGCGCCCTGCTCGACTAGCTTCTGACCTTCGAAGTCCTAGCAAGTGAGATGAGGAACAAAATTGAATAAATCTCTAAAATGGGCTCACGATTTTTCCGTCAATAATTGATTGTATTTGTGAGGACATGGTGGTCGCGTTGACGTGGCTGGGTTGGAGGTGGGAGGATCACGTGATTCTAGTGCTTCATGTCAGGGTCCCGAACTTAAATAGCGAGCCGATCCGCTTGCTATCAACCAGCTACCCAGCTGGCATCGAATCATCTTTGTCGATCACTATTGGAGGTTTTTGTTTCATTCCTCCTAGAAGCTACTGTATATAGTGGAGAAATTGACCGCTTACTAGCCTCGTCGACAGCGTACATTCTTCCCTGGATATCTTACCAGCAACCGCCTTGTCTACCCGGTACAGATTTGGGTATGGGGGATTTAATTCAGTCTCCACTGGATATCTTTCTTGGAGCTCACCTCGACGTACCTAATTATGCGCTCGAGTCGAGCCAGCATTCTCAAGCCAGCGAGGCTAAACCAGCGGCATTCGCCTTTGCTGGGTTGGAACCGACTAAGGCGACGAGGCGAAGGAATTCCAATACAAGTGCACCCGGAAGGCTTGAACCAAGCACGTTTTTGCACAAGCGTCAAAGGCTATCCCCGGGCAGAGAGGAAAAGCAAGCCATCGTTTTTAGAAAGGAAAGACACCCGGAGAGTAACTCGCCGAACGAGACCAGAGAATCTAAACATAAAAGGCCGAGGGTAGAGGATGAAGAACAAGAAGGAGAAGAGAACGTCCTCAGTAACCAGTGAGTCTATTTTTGGAGCATTTAATGTTAGGCCGGAGTCGGGTGGTTATACTGTACCATTTTGAGGCTAGCGTATGATGGACTGGTTGTCCCCTGTTGGTGATATCGAAGCGTATACCGGAGGTGTTTTACTCACATGTCGCATGTCGATGCTACAATGGAGTTTAGCTCAATACAAAGCCTGGTCGATGAAAAATCCTATCTGACGATTGGCCAACAGTTTTGTGTCCTGAAATCAAGGCCATCTGACTGACTCCCATTCTATTCGGGTTGTCCACAGAACCCCCGCAGTTGCGCAAAAACTCCGCATATGGCGAGCTTGTGTTGCGTGTCGAATGCGCAAGGTACGTTTTTATACTGTCTTACCTAATTGAAATCGTAAGGAACCATCCTTTCTTCACAGACTCATTGCTCTGGTGCCTCCAGCTCTAACGGATGCCTCAGCTGCAGTCGACGTGGAACAAAGTGCACCCCTTTTTCATCATCCATGCGACCACGGTGAGCTCCATAATCTGGGGTTTGAGGGTTTCATTGATGCCGATTGTACTACCGCGTACAACGATTCGCTGCTCGATTGATTAGTTCGAGTCAGACTATGGATTTATCCTATGCTAAAACAGAAGGACCTTCGCATAGTAACATTTGGGTAAGCGACTGATAGTGCCACCGTTCAGAGCACTAGTTTCAAATCCGATTTAAACACTCACCAATCTAACCAACCATAACCTTCTTTTGAATCACCTTGAATACGCGGGCGATCACTTTCTCTTGCAACTTCAGAGCCCGAGTGGTTTACCTTCGAACCCAGCTACCCCGTTGTCTATGCCACCACCGGATCTGTCAGCAGTGTTCTCCTGGCGGCGTTATGTTGCGTTGTCAGACGCAGAATTGAGCCCAAGCAGGGAAGAAACGAGTCCCTCAGACATATGGCGAAGATACCGCTTAGCCAGCGAGGCTAGCCCTCTTGGGAATCACTCGACACAGCACCCTGGGTCGAGCCGCAATTCGGCTGGCATTCCAACTCAAGAGTCGTACCTGGACAGTCCAGCTCTAACATATCTTGAGGCTGCTCGTGATGGTTTGGCCTCAGACATTCGTTACGGAACTCGGCATATGGTCGCCAGTGATGTGTTCCCTGCGTTCGAGATCACCTCGGAGACAGTGAGTATTTCAATTTTGTTAGCGGGGGTTTAGAGCTTAAACGGTGCTCACTAGCGTCTTGACTCAGTAGTCGCAGATTTTAGACTCAACTCGAGTTTGCGCGACTTTACTACCGAGCTAGAGCACGCCGACTGTTCTCGTTACCCAATTGCCACTGGCGGACTGGCGGACATCTACAGGGCTACTCTCAGTGACGGAGCCATTGTCGCGATTAAGCAAATGAGAAGCAATTTCGTCAGCGAGGGCAAAGCTACTAAGGTTAGTGATTCATATTCAATCGCTTACTCGAACTAAAAGGCGAATACAACAACAAGCGAACGGCGCGGGAGCTACACACCTGGTCCAAACTACGACACACAAATATCCTAGACATCCTAGGTCTGGCCGTGTTCAGAAATGATAAACTAGCAATGATCTCGCCTTGGATGCGCAACGGTAATGTCATGCAATACATAGCTAGACACCCTGGATTGGACAAGTACTCTATGGTATGTATAAGTGCCTTGAAATATTACATATTTAATCACGGCCCCTAGGTTGCACAAGTAGCGGAAGCCGTAGTTTATCTGCATGTGATGAATGTGGTGAGCTCCTCTTGACTACAGACTCTCGATTTATGTCGTTAACTCTACCTCAAGGTACATGGTGATCTGAAAGGCGTAAGTTAATCCACATGTATGTAATAATGCTCTCATTACAAATTACTTAGGATAATATTCTTGTTGCCGACAACGGAACTCTCAAACTTACGGACTTTGGTCTAACAATGATGCATGAGCAGATAGTTCGATTTTCTACGACGGATGCTGGTGGAGGAACATATAGATGGATGGTATGGATGGATGAGTTACGACGCTTCTTACTGATCATGAGAACTAGGCACCTGAACTTATGCAAGGAGAAAGCGCGCGTAGCAAAGAGACCGATATGTACGCACTTGGAATGGTGAGCAGCAATATCCATGTTGAATGGTCATCCGCTAATCTTGTTGTACGTAGACGATGCTGGTATGCTACTTTCATTCTGTAGCGGGTATATTGCTTACGATACATAAACAGCAAATATTCACTGAAAAACTCCCGTTCCCCGATATCCGGAGCGACGCGGTTATCATCAACAACGTGGTGACGCATGGTCTTAAGCCTAAGTGCCCGACTGACCTAATGCAGTCTCGTCGCGATCAAATGTTATGGAACGCTTTGGACAGTTGTTGGATTAGGGAGCCGATGGCTCGTGCTACCGCAGAAAATATCCAGACTCAGATTTCTACCTTGCAAGTCATGGGAGAGATAGGCGTATAAGCATCATAGGTTCTTTAGCAAAATTTTATCTGCGTGTGTTCTCGTTCTTTAGAGCCCGCTGCGCATTGGTTGATTGGTTGAAGGTTATCGAGATAAACAACAAAACATTCTTCCAGAACAACTTTAAGTTTCTGGTTTAGTCACGAATCAAAGTTTTCGTAGACTGAAATACTTTGTTTTGAAGTTTCAGTCGTGCCCAATCTGGCAATGATGTGCAAGTGCATTATAGTGAGAATGAAGGATCTAGATAGATTATTCTCATTTGCAAAAATCCTTGCTAGCACTAAATCTCTATCAAAACGCTCGAAAATACCTCCGACAGGCGCGATCCACAACGCACGTAAAACCAAGAGTTGCATATACATATATTTCTTTTATGAGCGAAGGGAACCACACGATGTAGAAACGAAAATGAACGTGCCTCGAAGTCGGCCCTGTGAGCGGCGCGAGACGTCTCCTGCACTCTCCATCGCGTTCTAAGAACAGAAAGCAACGCAGGAGGCTAACCTCAAAGATGAACGATGGCATCACGATAGAACAGGGCGGAAACATCGAGGTTTAAGCGCATATAAGCTGTTCTGGGCGGAGGAAGAGGGGATGTATGCCCCGTACACACTTGTTTTACAACACTACCTTGACATGCTTTACGGTGATCATATCTTTGACATTTCTGGGTAGAAAGTAGCGGTGAATCCACGCCTTCGGGAGTGCAGGCTTGCAAAAAGGGTCTAACTCCATGCGATACTTAACCTACTATTTCTTAACTGACGCCGGGGTATGACCGTTGGCCCTTAGGTACGAGTGGAATGCATGTACACTTCGTACCACAAAAGCCGTAGTGTACAACTAGGAAGGGCCACTCACGACCCGCTAACTACGACAGTCCAAAACCGGTAGGAGTGGGGGACGCGCGAGCGTGACCGGCACCCAAGAAGCAAGCACGACTCGCTGGGTCGGGATGGGAAAAATCAAGGACCGACGCGCGAAAGGGATCTCGCCGATGGTGGTAGTAGAGGCGAGAACAGGAAAAACACACGTGACGGTCCGTGCAAATAGAGTCCCAAGCGTAAGCGCCATAGCTGTTACCCGGGTTCAGTATTACCTGTGATGCTCTACCTGCTCCGCATCACCGCCACACTTTGGTTCTACCCTATTGCGGTGCCCTTGATCGTATTTTAGGTTAACCTCCTGTATTGCATCTGTGCTGAGAACGCGATGGAGAGCGCAGGAGACCTCTCGCGCCGCTCACAGGGCCGACTCCGAGGTCCATACAAGAAATATTTTATATGCAACTCTTATTAAGCTACTCTTGGTTTTACGTGCGTTATGGCTCACGCCCATGGGAAGTATTTACTGCCAGATCCAAGGACATGACAGGAAGCAAACCGGTGAGACCATGCTGGGGGTCCCACATGGCTTAAGTCTAAACCACAATTAGCTGGAAATGAGATTAAGAATGCATGTATGCGACCGACCGGCACATCAGTGTCAGTTTGCTGAACCCCTCCACCAATTACAATGAGTCTGATGCCCGAATTCAAAAGATTTTAGCGCCTACAGGGGTAGGCGGGTGGCTTCAAATGCTAACGTGCAAAACTCAGCAAGGTATCTGACACTCGCGCGCTAGTCATTGAGCCAGAGCATGTGCATCAAGACAGAGAAGTCACGTGCAGAACCCTGGCATCAAGGTCCCAAGTCGGGGGATATGGTTGAGACCTCGGTAATACCAACTGCAAGAGTAATCGTTCGATTTCCCCCAAAAGATTCACATCTCGTAGCTCTTGGAGAAGCTTTCTACTCCCTAAGCTAGTGTCTAGTGTATATTCCTTGTCGAGTGTCTAACTGACAACATTTACCTCACTTTACTTGATGGGTGCGTCGATGTGGCAGGTCAAACCGCCATATAAATTGATGCTGCTATATTTATGTCCGTTGTAAACAATCTCTCCTGTAGCCAGTAATAATGGAGTGGAGCATCGTCAATATGACAAGGTCCAGCAAGGTGAGGTTTCTTGTGGCGCACTTTCTCGGGACACAAGGTCTCACGCTAGTGAGATGAGCTAGGCTCACTAGTGGGAGAATCAGGAAGCTTTGTGGGGGAGGTAGTGAATTTTAATCGAAAAAGGAGTTCTTCAAACAGCAGTGCACCAGGAAGACTTGAGCCGAACAAATTTTCCCTCCTGCACGGGCAACCACTGCCAGAAGAATCAGCTGAAGGTTTTCAAAACAAGAGACAACATGAAGATGGCGGGGCAGAGAAGAGCGGGCCAGACATAAGTAAACGGGCAAGGATTGATAACGAGAGGGATGAAGGAGCTGATGGGATAGCATTTAATCGGTGAGTCTCCCGATTCCTTTCCAATTTGGCCCGAAGCGTCAGAGTCCTTGGGCCAAAGGGTTGAGTGGCAGATCAAGGATTCACTGCTCCTAGTAGGTTGGATATAATATAAACCCGTTATAGTTGGTTCGTATTTCAGCAACACCAAGGAATTTAAAAAAAGGTGTGGAGCTGAGGATGGAGAGTGACCTTGACCCTACAAATGGTCGTTTTTAATGCACACTTCACTCGCTAGAACAAGTCACCTAGATAACTAAATTAATCATTGATTATGTTTTTGAATGCAGCTTCCTGAATTCAAGATACCCTCGCCATCTGTCCAAAGCATGTCTTTCTTGTCAACATTTGAAGGTACGCTGTGTTAATTTTGTCTTTGAACAATTGTTTCAATTACTTCTCCCTACAGTCAACCTTTCTATTCACTAGAAATGCCGACGTATGCAATGCCTGCATTCAAAAAAGGAAACCATATACTCGCCCGTTGGGAACTACTCAAAAACAGTAGGTTGCAGAACTCCAATCGTGTATCAATCGAATACACGTTATCACCTTGAGTACGCCATGTGCTAATGCTCAGTTTTAGCCAGGTGCGACGTTCATCACCAGCTCAAACGGAGATACACCGGCAAAGTAGTGACCAGGTAAGAATATTTTGATTACCATTAACAGCAATCATTCTTATTTTGGCCAATGCTGAAACACATCTACGAACTACTTGAATCGCCTTATTACGATCAATAAATAATATCGATCCTCGATCCTCGGCACTCCCCAAAGTACTCCAACATTAACTTCTGGTCCTCCGTTCAGAGTCTGAACAGTCTATCAGAGTCCAAATATTTAGCTGTTTCTTTGTGGGTAAAGGATGTTATATCGTCCAACCCTGAGTTTGCTTTCTTTGCCAGGCTGGGCTTACCGCCATCAGAGAGTGGTCAACATCCATTTCTTGTACCAGATCCTATATTTGAGGAGAGCTTCGATATGGACGCAGGTTTTCTTCAAGAAGATATTCTACTTGAAGAGAGCTCCGATATGGGCGCAAGTACACGAGTAGAAGTGAATAGTTCTGACCAGGTGAGTAAGGATATTTCACCCAGCCAGCGCGTTTCTCACTTACGTTGCAGCAAACTGAAATCTCGAATGATTTGGCCAATAGCCACCCAATTCTTCACAGAGCATCAAGCGTCAACCAAGGTGGCCCAAGTTACGCTCCGCCACTATCTGAATTCGAAATCACGTCAGAAACAGTAAGTTTGTTGGACGTCTATGGTCTCTCCGGCTTAGATCTTGTTATAAGCCCCTCGACGCAGTCATCAACTATTTTAGACATGAATCTATTCTCCAGGATTATACTGCTGAGCTAGAACACGCAGTCTGCTCTCGCTACCCGGTTGCTACTGGTGGGCTAGCGGACATATACAATGCTACGCTCAGCAGTGGCGCCATTGTTGCAATCAAGCGAATGAGGAGTGGCTTTATTGGTGAAGGGAAGGCTACCAAGGTTTGTTCTCTCATATATATCCACTAGTTAGCTTACCTACTTTTTGTATTAACTAGCGTACTGCACGGGAGCTACACACCTGGTCTAGGCTTCGTCACAACAATATTCTAGAAATACTAGGTTTGGCTGTGTTTGGGGGGAAATTAGCCATGATCTCTCCTTGGATGAGCAAGGGCAACGTTATGCATTATATCGAGAATCACCCGTACTTGGATAAATACAGCTTGGTAAAGAGCAAAAATTATCCGTGCTTCTTGACGATCTTTGATACCGTTGAAGATTGCACAGGTCGTGGAAGCCGTAGTTTACCTCCATCAAATGGATGTTGTATGCCTCTTTCTCTGTGTATAGATTTCTGACATGCACCTCTAACTCCGTCTAAAGGTACACGGCGATCTAAAAGGGGTAGGCTTCCTTATGCGCATGTGGAATTCCGCTCACACTAGATTTCTAGGATAATGTTCTTGTCTCTGATGATGGAACACTCAAACTTACTGATTTTGGTCTAACCATCATGCATGAACTGCATGTCCGATTCTCAACGACGGAGCCGGGCGGAGGAACATATAGATGGATGGTATGATATTATCGATTCATGGGAAATCTTTTGACATCAAAAATTAGGCACCGGAACTAGGGCAAGACGAAAGCTCCCGAAGCAAAGAGGCTGACATATACGCTCTAGGAATGGTGCGTTACCACATCCATTTCAAACAGCTGTTCACTCACGATGTTGTTCATAGACAATGCTGGTATGTCTTTTATATGGGTCTTTTGATGCAATACTTAGATTGCTTAAACAGCAACTGTTTACCGGGCAAATACCGTTTCCCGAGATCCGCAGTGATATGGTGATCATCAACGAGGTCATGATGGGTGGTCGAAAGCCTGAATGCCCGCTCGACTTGATTCAGACTCCACGCGATCAACTATTATGGAACGTCTTTGCTAGCTGCTGGGTCCGGGAGCCCGCGCATCGCGCCACTGCAGAGTACGTTCAGCTTGGTATTTCCTATCTACAGGTTACATGAGGTTATATGCGCACTTCTGGGTGTTATTGTATAGCATGTATGCGCCTGCGTTTGCTTTTACTTTTATATTAGTTGCCCATTTTAAAGCAAAGGAGCTCTCGGAGAGACCACAGAGGTAGTGCATACATTGACATAGATTTTTCTCGTATGTAACCGGGAATAAACACTCGATCTCAAGTCTCGTACTGAAAGCAGGTTTTGTAAAAACACGGATTTCTCCACTTAAGTTTTCCAGACTCTTTTTTTGCCCCAACTATGGGAATGTCAATTCAGAGCCAGTGTATAGAGCATGTAAAACGGAGGCTTTTACGGGTACTGAACAGGGTTACGCTTTCTGAGTGTGACACTCTTTCAATCACACCATTGCCCCCATCCCGGGTTTTTAGAGGATGGTAATGTCCAGTTGTAACCTTTTTGATGTATCTACAGAAGTGTTCTTAACCACCGACCCACGAGCCATCATTGCGTCCCACGCTGTCCTCACGGCATAACAGTTTCCCAATCCCCACCAGTCCCGTGTCCTTGCCTGCATTACAGGCCACCAGGTATACTAGGGTTGCAGCAATGTTGGGGCCTAAGATTTGACATATGGAAGAAAAACGTGAGCTGAGGATATGTTTCTCTCGCCCATAGCAGATCTCCTGCGCCTTCAGTCTCCGCGTTTGGGTTTGGTCCGGATAAACCTTCCCATTCGCATCACCAAGCCTTCTCCCCTTAGTGCTCATCTAGACTGCGCCCAATAGAGTGCATGATGCAAGGGTGGCCGGACGCGCTACCGTACCCAATCAACCACTTGTAATTAGTGGTGGTACCCCCGGTGCCATCCATCGTAACGCCCGTGACGTCGCCAACGCCGGTGCGCCCATCCAGGGGACTATTTTCATCACCGCCCAGTCCATTGCCAGCTGCCTCCCTGCCCAGTGTCAGCCAGGAGCCTTCCGCACCGACGAAGATATCAGAGCTGCCTCTGGGTTTGGAGCTGGCCCCTCCCCCTGCCAACCTGAACGCAAACGTGGCGGACCTCACGTTTGGGGCGAGCTCGGGGACCTCGCAGTCGTAGGACTAGTTCCAGGCGAACAAGGATATGTTTGGCGTCGTCACCAACTTTAACAAGGAGATGTATGCGAACGCCCTCGACCGCAATACGCCAGATCTCAGGAAAAGGAGCGCAAAGCAGAGAAGCCTACCAAGGACATCATGATTGTTTGTCTTCGTATTTATAGTCTTACGTCAGCTTTCATCCCCGCATTGCACTCTATCATCTGGAATGACAGAACACAACGAGCAACTTGTCTTTTGATTTTATTTTATTTTTACTTATGGTCATAGTCTCTTCACTCCTAGGCGCACATATGCTCCACACGTATGCAGCGCTCAAACCACAATTGGAAATCTCATCTTGATTAGCCAAATATACCTACACGTCCTTTCTGTCAATGGGAGCGGCTAGTTGGGCCGGTGCCTGACATAGTAACCGCCTGTCCTCGTCTGAAGGGAAGCAGCTCTCCATTGGTTGCTTGCGACACGCCTAGCAAGACGTTCCCATGATACTTATTCCTTTGATCAGTTGTGTCACGATCTAACACTAATTGAGAAACAAACTGTATGGCGCCTGACGTTTAAAAATGGTCAAATATTGACGACAGAACCACAGTAGCTGAACTACCCTTGACGTGTCGTGCCCGGCACCAGCAACCCAAGTGGCTATAGCGCACACCTGTACCCGGTAACCGCTAGCGAACTTCCTTCCTCGACCATGCCCTCGGCCGCCTCTCTTGTACTAAATGACCAATTACCCACAAATTCCAATACGCGCCCTGGGTCGGCGCGCACAGGTGTCAAATCTCAAAGTGCAAAAGTCGTGAGAAAAACGTGAGTTATCCACAAATTTCATCCTCTTTCATATTTGACTATCGGACAATTCTGCCACTGTGCTTTTACTCTTCTTCCCTGCCTCACTTCAAGTTGGCTAAATGTGACACTTAATGAGTGCTTATGGCAAAGGGGTCGAAGAGAAGAGAAGGAGAAATATGGGTGCTAATTGGAATATAATTTTGACAGAAAACGTGAGCTTGAACGCGAATTGGAGCATAATGAGGAGATTATCGAAAATCTACTGGTTCATGTAAGCAATGGTTCATTTTTTCTTGTGCTTTCACCTGGTTTATATTATCTCAACTACACCTCTAATCCTACGCTGAACCTCAGGTCCGTAACTCCGTCGTGTCTCCGTCGACCCCTTTCACACCGAACGTCAGTGCCTGCGGAGCGACACCTACCACCGGACCTTCGCCTTCCACCGTACCGACACCGAATAAGCATGTTAAAGCTAGTGTCAACAAAGGCAACCGAGAAATCCGTGAATGGGCCAAATCGATTGGGGACTACAGGCCGCCAACGCCGCCGTTCGAGCACGTATTTGGGCAGGGCAGTTCAGACTTTAGCGATCCGGTATGTTTCTGGGGAATGCATCTAACCAAATTTGAGACCAATCGGGTGTTTACCTTCGCATTGTTGGTAGGGTGAAGAGGAGCTGGATATATGCGCAGAGCACTCACATAGCAGCATACGGCTAGGCGAAGTGTGCTTTGCTAAACCAACCCAGAGCAAAGCTCTAGCTCAACTTTCGATGTTGAGAAATAAGCCTCCGGGGGTCGAAAAGAAAGCTAGATCAAGAGCGCAAGATTTGAACGACTTTGATTCTGACGCCCCAGGGGATGAAACCGACGAGCTACTGTCGGAACGGGGTGTTTGCGAAAGTCCGTCTGAGAAGGTGCGTAGAACGAAAACAGTTTCAATCAAGGTGAAAGCCACTACCACAAAGCTCTAGAGGCTAAAGCTGACAGACTGGTCTTTCCTGTTAGACTCTAGATCACCTTGCGTCTCAACACAATGCTTCAAGAACTAGAAGAAATAACAAAAAGAATACCTTGGTGCATTGTAGTTCGCGAGCAGAATTTCAAATAACCTCTGAGACAGTGAGTGTGCAGAGCAATGCGCTTCGAGTAAAGCTGACTTTTTTTTCGCAAGCCTCTGGACGCCATCATCAACTACCTGAAAAGCAACTCGGACCTCCGTGACTTCACCACCGACCTCGAGCACGCTGATTGCTCTAGATATCCCATTGCTACCGGGGGTCTGGCAGACATTTATAGGGCTACGCTTCGCAACAACTTCAAGGTTGCAATCAAGCGCATGAGAAGCAACTTTGTCAGTGAAGGCAAAGCT
Organism: Ceratobasidium sp. AG-I; assembly: GCA_015039395.1. Classification (NCBI taxonomy): domain Eukaryota; kingdom Fungi; phylum Basidiomycota; class Agaricomycetes; order Cantharellales; family Ceratobasidiaceae; genus Ceratobasidium; species Ceratobasidium sp. AG-I. Next base: position 19,789 of record MU132238.1, read on the forward strand.
ACCAAGGTTTGCAGCATGCCTAGAATTCCTCAGCTCTTATTAGTGATAACACATGCCAATGATAGCGTACAGCGCGCGAGCTACATACCTGGTCGAAGCTCCGACACAGAAACATTCTAGAGGTACTAGGATTAGCTGTGTTTGGGGAAAAGCTCGCAATGGTCTCACCTTGGATGGAGAACGGTAACATCATGCAGCACCTGGATAATCACCCCGACCTCAACCGATATGCGGTGGTGCGACATATATCCGATCCACACTTCTGGTGCTTGCTGATAGTTTTGCAGGTTGCACAAGTAGTAGAGGCTGTAGTCTACTTACACGAGGTCGGCGTGGTAAGTTCATTATAGATCTGTGTTCTGAGCAGGTATCGCTGATTATGTATCAAGGTTCATGGAGATATCAAAGGAGTAAGCTACTTCTTTGTGCGTCTTCACTTCAATAAACCCACCTATGATGTCTTTAGGATAACATCCTTGTTTCCGGTGACGGCACCCTGAAGTTGACGGATTTTGGGCTCACGCTAATGCATGAGCAAATGGTTCGATTTTCGACGACCGACGCTGGAGGAGGGACATATAGATGGATGGTAGGTCATATATTATCCTAGTGACTTAGCTAACATTATGTGCCAGGCGCCTGAGCTCATTCAAGGAGATGGCATACGCAGCAAGGAGGCAGACATGTGTGCGCTTGGCATGGTAGGCTCTCAACTTTATTGCTTCACTTCAACTAAATAAACGTTCATTGAACCCGTCCTAGACAATGCTAGTGAGTGATTCGTGTGACCTTTGGTTCGCGTTATTTTGACAACAAGTTCAGCAAATCTTCACCGGGAGAATTCCGTTTCACGAAATCCCAAACGACGCAGTTTTGATCAACGAAGTATTATCGTATGGTCGGAAACCTCAGTGTCCCGTCAACCTGCTTGATACTTGTCATGGCTGCGTGTTTTGGCAGGTTTTGGAACGATGCTGGGCGTTGAAGCCGGAGACTCGAATTACTGCCAAAGTCACCAAGGACGCACTCTCTGAACTACTTGAGGTCTAATTCCACACAAATTCATCTTCAATAGCGGTATCAGCTGAGGCTCCGAAGTTGAACAGACTTGGAATGCTGGTGCCATCACTTGCGCAATATCTAGCGAATTGTTGTATCGTATAGAATAAGCCCTTGACTATGAACTCGACATGCCCCCAAGATTTCACAAATAATAGCCACTTGTACTATGGGCACGATTGAATTGTATGCTAACTGCGTGAAGGGTCAAAATACCGGGAGTGGGAGCACCTGGAGGTGTCTTTCCCCAAAAAAGAAAAAGGGGGAGAAATTATAATATTCATGAGTTCACTATGTTATTAGGGGATGTGGGACTGATTGAGCCTATTTTGGAGCCAGCTAAAAAGTACACAAAAAGAGAGCTCTCATTCTGGGGCCGGCGCTTGCGCTGAGATAGTGATGTGGAGGGCACTGTATAGTGTATGTATAAACGTGACTGTGATAATACAATATATACATATACGCAATGGTGTAGGCCCGGTGAGGGCAACAGTTCGTTCCAGCTAGGATGGGGGACGCGCGGCGGCCGAAAGCACGCGAGCGTGACTGGCAAACCGAAGCGCGAGTACTACCCGTGTCGCTCCGCCGACTTCGCTACATGGCCTCCTCGATATCTGGTTTTACCATTGTTTAAGGGACCCCAATAGTAGGTAGTGTGTGGAGCAACAAAAGTGAACCAACTTCTGGTACCTAGTTCACATGCGATGAAGAGGATCCGATGGGTGAGGGTAAGCATTACCGGCTATTAGAATGGGAAACACGTTCTACACCAATGCTGTTTATTTGACGCTGTAAGGTGCGATGAATGCTTCCCTCCCGCTTCTGCTATTTATGGCTATATGCATGCTTACGCGGGCACTCTCGGTACTTGTGCTATCTATATTTGACTGGATATTGTAGGCTGACACACACGAACATATTAAATGCGCAGATCAGTCTGTATACTCCTCCAGTATGCATCTCAACAATCTCTTTATAACGTGATATGTTGTCGAGTGTGTGGAAAGTATAGTTATGCTATACTTTGAATCCCAATTCGGCGCTATCTAGAACACTTAGCACAGAGACAATAAAGGCGTAAAATAAGTCTCTATTCTATAACACATACTTTATGCTATTTTCTTGACACCCCAATCTATCCATTTCATTCATGTTTGACAGAGTCTCACCGGTTCTACGCGTGCGAGATTCGCCACCTCCTCTAAGCGCCGCGCGCTTCCTCGCATGTATGCGTCGCCACGCTTGAGCCGCTTGCTCACTGCCGCTTGCAGATCCCGCCTCGCGGCGCGCTGGCTTCTCAGAGCCTCACCCTATTATCTCCTCTTTCGATTCCTTCGTGGTCCGCACGGTTTGTGCATGACGTGCCATGGGGGTTGGGAGCTCGATAGGGGGCAATTGGTATGCCCGTGTTTGCGTGCGCCACGCAAACTCCCGACTCATAAATTCCTGCGTGTAGAGATTAGGGGCCGCGTCCTCTCGCGTCCACAACCACCCGCTGTGGTTTTTATCGTCTCTTGCGCTAGGTGAGTCGGGTTGCTTGAGGCGTCGGCGCATCCGGCGCCTCTGGCGCTCTACATACGTGCTATAGTTCGTATGCTAACTATTACGCTCGTTCTCCCGCGTACGAAATCACCCTTTGGTGATATTATCGTGTTCTCGCGCTATCCACCTCTACCCACCCGGTTTCTTTCTTTGTGGTGTCGACGTGCATCTCTCGTCATGTAGTTTCTTTCTTCTTTGTCTCGACTTTCCCCACCCGCTGGCTTGCTTGTTTCATCTCACTCAGCTGCCTTCCCGGTGTTTTTTTTTAACTTCCATCACTGACTCCTGTATGAGCTCGCTTGTTATTTCTGTCATATATATTACTTTAGTACGAGTGGTGGCCCGCCCACCCTCGCGCTTTGCTCTTATTCAATCTTTGGGCTGCCGTTTCGCGGAGCCCGGCTCCGCTACATACTGTCTGTGTCACCACGGACTGATCAATGACTACGTCGTCCGACTCTCGATGCACCCGAGCACGGGTTGAGTCACGTGAAGTTAGGTGTGATTGTTGATATTGTGCGAAGGGACATCCTTTATTCTAACATTGACAGCTCGGCAACCACTTTGTTCCCACCAGTGCAACGGGAACAATTGATGGATCTGACATAGCGGTATAGTACCAGTCTGAGGCAGTCATTCTTGTTTGTTGCTATATCAAGGGCCCACATGCAAAAACGATGAGTCAACCAGCAGTTCACCTCCGCCCCCAGCTAGCCCTACCATCAAGAAGACCAGCCACAAAACAGGTCCTCAATTTTATGGCAGCGCTTAGTTCTGCTTGCGACATACCTGACTGTATCAGTGCTCTGATAAACCACCCTCCACTAGCACCTGGTTTTCCTAGCAGGCTGCTCCCAAAACCCAATATAGCTGACACAGGAGTATTAGAAATTGTGAATGTAAATTGGTGAGCCTTTTAGGAGTAAATGAATCATATCTTAGCTTTGAGTCGGTGGTCATTTAGTTGTTTAACTTGGCCGACTCCATCATCCCACTACCAATCCCCTAGCGGTATCCAAACAGAGCCATTTGTCCATACCCTGCCTCGCGACCAGCCTGGCCCTCAGCAGTTCGTGGTAGGAGACCAAATGCCTGCGCTCAAACCAACCCCTGACCAGTTTAATCCTATCAGGCCATGAATCCCAACAATGTGCTCAATTTATTTGCGGTTTGTGTGTTTAACCTCAATACAATCTCTGATCTCATGTGGATCTGTTGTGCCCCTTTTGCACTTTTCTTCCCTTGTTTCATTCCTCCTAACTTTATTCTGTTTTTTATATTCATTCTCTTGCAATCTTAAGCACAAACTTGGCAGATCTCAAAGCGACTTACAGGCTCCCCCAGTCGGTTTAAGACCCTTTACTCAGCAACGGTAAGCTGAATTTTATCTGCTATCAGACTCGGGTCTTTGCTAGGTCGGCGGTGGATTGGCGAATATATTCACTCCAGCGCTGACAACCATATTCAGGGAAAGAACATCTTCTCTGCATCAGCCTATCCCCATCCGAGGAGCCAATCATCTGGTGAGCTACTGCTATCCTTAATGTTCTGTAGTTCTCTCTCATGCTTACCTGCACGTCACTCATTCCTAGCCTGTATGTAACTTACTCAAACTGGCGTGAAACTGTCCTGACACTTGCTATATAATGTCTCCTCAGAGCCGGGTCCCACCTTTATTCCCGGGGAGAGCAGTATCAGAACTCTCGTTACCAGTGATCATGTGGGCGACTGAATCCTCGCAACCAGATTCCGAGGGAAATCCGGCGCAAAAAAGGAATGGACCACCAATCTCAGCTACCATCCCCCAGCTTGTTGTGGAGGGTCTAAGTTATAAACTCATGGGCATTGATACACACGAAACAACAACAAAAAATAGGCTTACGGGCATGCCTCGTCCCACCATAACCCCCCCTCGGAGACATAAAAAAAACGTCCATCCCTACAGAGTCCAGTCAGCAAAATCGGTCGGGCTTAGTAAAATGGACCCCGAAAGGCCAACACGGAGGATTGTTAGAGAGAGCAAAGACAGCGGTCTAACCTCCGTACGTGTACACCCGACGTTTAAGATTACTTCCAAAACAGCAGGTATATTTACTTTGCTGGTTTGACAACCTGTTGACCTGTCGTTCCCAGCCCCTGGGCGATGTGGTCACATATTTCAAACGGAATGCCAACTTACGCGACTTTACAACAGAGCTTAAGAACGCGATCTGCTCCGACTATCCGGTTGCAAATGGTGGGTTAGCGGACGTCTACACGGCCACTCTAGGCGATGGATCTGTTGTTGCGATTAAGAGAATGAGGAGCACTTGCGTTGTCGAAGGAAAAGCTACTAAGGTTTGTTAGCAAGCTCGATATCCTTTCCGGTCTAACTTGCTGACTTGACATAGCGTACCGCCCAGGAGTTGCACACCTGGTCGAAGATCCAGCATAGAAACATTCTGAAGTTACTCGGCTTGGCTGTATTTGGGGACAAGCTTGCGATGATTTCACCCTGGATGAAAAATGGCAACGTCATGCAGTACATGAAAAACAATCCGAGCTTGAATAAATATGCACTAGTAGGAGATAACGGTTCATGATGTTTGCTTCCCGCTAACCGTTGCTTTTTCTGCAGTGCGCTCAGGTGGTAGACGTCGTGTCATACCTCCATGGGATTGACGTGGTGAGCTTAGCATGAGTATTCGTTTTTGAGTTTGCTCGCATTTGACCACATTTGAAGGTGCATGGTGACCTGAAAGGCGTGAGTTCCCTCCAGTGGATACCTCTATTCCTACTCACCGACGTGAGCGTTTGCTAGGACAACATTCTGGTCTCCGACGACGGAATTCTTAAACTAACAGATTTCGGACTGGCAATCATGCATGAGCAAGCGACCCAATTTTCAACCACCGAAATGGGCGGTGGGACGTACCGGTGGATGGTAAGTTGATAACGATCCCAATAGCTTGTACTAATCTCGGTTACAGGCACCCGAGCTGATGAAAGACGATGGTGTGCGTAGCAAAGAAGCGGACGTATATGCGCTGGGAATGGTACGCTGAAACGTCTGCCATTGATCGCCTACTAACCGCACATCCGCAGACAATACTGGTAGGTTTATGAAGTTTGAGACATTTAGCATAGCGTTCATGAGGCTTCCCTAGCAAATAACTACCGAAAACCCCCCGTTCCATAATATAGAGAGGGATGTGGCTGTTATTAACGCGGTCCTTGTTGATAAGCAAACGCCTCAGTGCACATCCGTATGGTTTCGTTCTCCGGGTGGGAAAGTGTTGTGGGAAGTTTTGGAAACCTGTTGGCTTGCTGAACCATCGGAACGTGTGACGGCGGAGCGAGTTAAAATTGTTGTTTACGGACTACTTGCTAGGTGAAACAGCTCTACACGGACTTAATTGCTGCCTTTCTGGATAATTCACTATCTCTCTCATCTTATTTTGTATTCTTCTGTTTGTTTTTGAACATATGAGTATGACGTCGTTTATATGGATTGGTTCAAAATAGCGCATCATATGAACGAACACGCTAATGCGGATGGGAAGCAAAGAAGCGGGGAGGGGCAGGTGGTACTAAAAAAGATGCCTAACTCAAACAGGCATCTCAAAAACGGTTACAGGATGATATGGCAATCGTGTATTCATTTGACTTCCTCCTGAACGTACGCCCAAATTGACCCATGGCTCTAAGGTGATCTACCAACTTTGTAGGTCAATATGGGTTGTTGGCATATTCACGAACAGTAATATGGCGTTGCAGCACTATCGCCGAGGTGGGGGAAGCCAGCGTAGAGTACTCGATGTTGAAACGACGTGGCTGCATAATGGAACCAGCTTGAATCGGACAAAACAGCCATTAATAAGGTGCCACAGTATATGGTTCAACCCTATCTAATACGCCGAGTGGAAAATATGGTGCATAGGCCAGCAACTGGCTCCATATGCTGGGTAAGACATTGGACGTCAGTATTTGAGCAGAAGTTTCTGATTTTATTCTTTCACCTTTATAAATTGAATCTGTCGTAAGTGGTAGATTGGCTTGTTTTAGTTACCTAAATCTCGATTATTTTCGAGAGGTGCGATCCGAGGCGCCGATCGCATATTAGTCTCTGAGACCCCCAATGGTTCATGATTCCCGTAAGAGTTTTATTCTATTCATGTATCGCGCTCTATCATACATACTGATTGACCAAATGGGTATTATGGACCTTGGTGTCACTTCGCTACTGGATAAGGTACATTCTAGGCTCCCATCACGCACAGGCGCGCATATGCTCTACACCCCGCATTCCGGTCCGCACTGCGGGTCGGCGCGTTCAAGGTCATGTGGTACTGGCTCGCCAACCACGTCCAGTGCCAACGCGCATTTCCATCTCGACATATCGTGTCCTGTCTGTGCACAAACCACCCACCGTCCCTTCTGGCTCTGCCAGCCAGGATCAACTGCCATCCTGAGTTGCTCTCATGGGCGCCCAGGTGCACCACTTGACGTTGTTGAATATGGCATCAAGTCCGCCACTACCATACGCCTGGTCATTCTATCTCCATCGCATTCATATACACTATTCAGGATGCGTCTGGGTAGCGTAGAATGTCGAGAACCACTATCTGAAATCGAATCATCGGCGTTCAACGGCAACACGATATATAACCATACCAATAGAAGTGTTTAACAGGAGGAGGCAGAAGTATTCTATGCATGTCAACAAATAGAGGATCGTACATTGTTCTTGCGGCCGCAGACAAACCGTTAGACCGAGTCACCTCAAAGTGTTTCTCAAGTTCCATCTATCTTTTGTTCTCTTCTGAGTGCTGAAACTATCGCTTCCATCCATCTTATAAGCCTAGGCTTGTGCTACAGTCAGCCTCAAGCCTTTTTTTGCTACAGAGTTATTCTGAGTTCGTATATGCAGTCGTAGTAAATCCATTTGGGGATCATTCGACTCGACAGCTAAAACCCGTCTTGCGGCCCCAAACGATACCACATCAACATGTGCTGCGTTGGTTTGCACGCAGTAAAGATTGAGCCTTAGCTGGTCCGGCTGTACCCCTAGGTTTTCTGTGACTCGGTGTTTGACGAAGCTCGTACTGAACTCAATGAGCGACAAAATAATAGTCAAGTAAATTACGACATTTGGTCAGCCGCCCGTAATTCTTCCACTTCTACAGGCTGTGCGGTGCAAGAGATGCAAGGGTGCGTGTAGTAGAAATAGGTGAACCCCATATAAAGACGTTTTACTATATCTGGGAATTGAAGCACTCAACAAAGTTCCTTTTATAGTGCGTTGACCAGCAAGGAAGTTGTGAAACAGTGGACAGCCCGTGTGAGCGCTTCCTTTTCATCATTGATAGAATGTACTCTATCTGTAGAATGATTCATCCAACGCGCGTTCTGTCTTTCGTACGTGTTTTTACTCATGGCGATAGTCTCATCTCTCCCTGGTGCGCATATGCTCCACACGCATACAGCCCCAAAAACTTTCGAAAGGCACCTCCTGATGAACGACACTGCCTCACGCGTTCTGCCTGGAAGTGGGTGTCCTATATATGCACGCTTACCCGAGGACAGGCTGTGTTCTTCCTATACTGCCTTTCGACTTGCCCCATATGCACGCTCACGTGGTTCTCGTGTGAGTCGAGGAGTGGGCGCCTGAAGATAAGGGGTTTGAGTTTGGCTCGAGGGGATTAGAGTCATGTTCTTGAGCGTGGCGTAACGTGGGCGGCGTGCAAGTGGGGAGAGGTGGGGCGAGGATATGGCGTTGCACGAATAGTAGAATATATATTCATAAGATAAATTAGGACATAAGAAATGGGCAAGAATTGAGGCCTGGTGGAAAGCGGACCAGAGATCCACTGGAGAGAACAACAGGGACAAAGGGGACCAAATTAGATTTGATCGGGAATAGCTTGACGCCAGGCGTTTGGGCACTGGGGTTCCGAGACGCCCAAGACAGCAGATCGATAGAAAGAGAATGTCGTCTGGGCCCAGCTACCACACCACCATGATTGGCACGCCCAACACCTACCGCGGGGGCCAGCCACGCCAGCCACCCGACCCCGAGAGCAACTATGACGCCTACCTCCGCCAAATGGCTGCCAGCGGACTTCCGTCCTCGACTATGCCCTCGGCCGCTAACTCCCATGCCGCTACCGGATCCCATATTTCGCCTAACCACTCGCTTGAGCTCCAGTCTGCGCCGGGGCTCGATACGCAGTATGGGGTGTTTGAACCCCAGACCCAGCCGGGACGCTCGTACTCGAGTTTCGCTCCACTCTTGGATCGGGGACGGCCCCAGGCTCAACCGCAGCAGCAGCAACAGCAAGTTCAAGGAGAATTCATACCTGGGAGCGGAGCTGGGACGTCCGACTACTATCGAAACAGAGTGGCGCGCCCCCATGTGCAGACCCAGGTACGTCGTGATCCGCCCGATATGAACCGGGCTCATCCCGCTCGGTATTGTAGCAGGACGTCTCGCGTAGCAGTACGAATCAGTCTGGGTACTCGGACCGCTCGTCCTCGGCGAACATTTCGTCGCCCGTTCGGACCGGTATGATCCCGAGTCAAGTGTACGCTTCGCCCCCGGGTGCGTTCCCCACCTCGGTTGGGACAGCTAATCCAACCGGGTACGGGTACACGAACACGTTCGACGCGTACAACTCTTCTGGATCGGATGCGTTCCCCTCGTCGGACCCGTACACGTCGCCCGGGATGTCGCCCGAGAAATACATGTCCTCGCCCGAGCAGATCCAGCTCGCGCATCAGCATCATCAGCACATGGGCAATATCTTCGCTGCGACGAGTCCGACGCGCCCGGTGATGGGGATGGGTATGGCGGGCGCGGGTGTGGGTGCGGGGAGCGGTGGCTGGCAACCGGTGGATAGTACGGCCGGCATCGCGCCTGCGCATTCGAGCGCGCTGGGGCCGATTGTCGGTGCTGGAGGGAGCGGAGGGAGTCATTCGAGCGGAGGAGGCGGGGCAGGCGCATATTCAGGATCGAGTGGAGGGTATGCGTCTGCGCATTCTGGATCGGCCGGTGTGGGTGTGGGCTTTGGAGCGGGACCACGACCGATAGCGGGGAGACAAGCAGGCGTGACCGTGGGAAGGTCTCATTCGATGAGCGGAGCGACGCGCCACGCGCATTCCCATTCCCAGAGCCAGAGTGGACACTTGGCTCCGCCCGTGTCGCATAAGCGCCAACGACCGAATTTCGATGCGCGCCAGCGGGAGCGGGACGATGCGGACGAGGACAGCGAGAGCGACGAGGACGGACCAGGTGGGGGTGTGGCGAGTCAAGGAGCAGGAACTGCTAAACGACTGTAAGCTCTCTCCTCCCTATCCTTTTCTTTCGTTGGGAGCGCTGATCAACTTTTTCCACTTTTCCCTAACTCCTCTTTATGAACCACGAAACTGCCTCGGAACGGCGTGCTACCCGACGCTTCGCTCCTTGTCATGTCATATCCATCACCACGTTAACCCATCGTGACGTGCGTGCGCCGGTCCCGGTCGTTGACCCCACCGGTGAATCGTACCCCCGTGTTTGGACATGTTACCCGGTGCTGCTTTTTGGCGGCCTCTAATGCGATTGGGCTCCTGGACGATATTGAATCTGTATCGACTGGGCGATCTTCGTTGATGCTCCTATGCGCGTGGTTGATTGCTGCTGGGATGCAGGCCTGGAGCGTGTACGAATTGTAAACGGCTCAAGGTGCGTTCTTTCATTCATTTCCTTAAGGCGGGTTGAGTTCTGATTATTTTTGGAATTTTCTTTGGGTGTGGTTCGTGGCGTGCTGTTGGGCTTGACTATTTTGGGGTACGCTTGGCTTGGGACGGTTGGTTTGGGTTTGGATCTGGGTTGTGTGCTTTTTGAATGCTTTGGTATCGAACCTTGATTTGGTGGACGCTTTTGCTCTGGCCTGTCTTGCTCTTCTTTGCTTGTTGTTTGCTCTCGCTTTTGCTCTGCTTCGTTGCTGCCTCTGCGCTTTCTTTGCGTCGTTTGACCCCTCTCTCCTCTGACCCCCCTCTGCTCTCTGGCTCTCGTTTGCGTTTGAACGAAATGATTCCTTTCATCTCGTCTCCTGCGTATTCCTCTTCGTCTTTCTCTTCTTCGTCTTTCTCCTCGTCCCCATCGACCTCTTTCCCGTCCTCTCCGCAACAGATGAAATGCGTCTTTGCGCCCGGCGCTCAAGCGAACGATAAATGCCAGCGGTGCCAGAATACGGGCAAGCCGTGTGCTGTGGAGGGGAGGAAACCTAGACAAGGGCCGAAGTGAGTTTTATGTCTTTTCTCAAAGTCCAGAGGGAGAAGGGGAGGATGAGAGATAGGCGCTGATGCTTTTTGGGTCGACAGTAAACGTGAACTCATGATGCGCGAGTTGGCGAACAAGGACCAGATTATAGATTCGTTGTTGCGTCAGGTATGTTCACTCTCCCATCTCGCATAAACACCTACTCACCATGCTTACTCCTAATAGATCCACAACCCAGCCATGCGTACTCCGATCCACCTCACACCAAGTATGCCCGTCCAACAACAATCAGCCAACACATCCGACCGCCCGCCCGATAAAGACGTCCTAGCCTGGATCGAGTCTATCCGCCAAAATCGGCCGCCGACCCCGACTGGGTCGATCGATACGAGTTTGGTGCATCAGAGGGCGCAGAGCGAGCCTCCGCCACCGCCGGTTACGGAGCCGGATGAGGATGCTGTTAGTTTTGGGGGGAGTGCGTCGAATGTGAGGGAGCAGGTATGTTCTTAGTTCGATTCTTGGAGATTGGGTGCTGATGTTTTGGGTGGGTAGGGTGAAGAGAGACCTAGGACGCCTGCAGAGCTTAGACAAGATAGTGCCGAGCTAGACGAAACACTCCACTCGATTCCTTCGCCCGCCGCACCCGTCGGGTTCATCGCGAAGCTCGCACTCGGCGCTAATCGCGCCAAACGAGGAAGTGACGCGGGTATGACGGGCGAAGCCGAGGAAGAAGACAAATGGGTCGGGGTGGGGAATATGACGTATTTCGAGGCGGGGCCGAGTGCGGATCCGGAGCTGAGGAGGATTATTATTGAGAGGCAGATGCCGCCGGAGATTTTGACGCATGGGATTATTAAACCTGCGGAGGTGGAGGTTTTGTTTAAGATGTGAGTCGGTTGGGTTTTTTTGGTAGAAAGGAGGCTGATTAGGTGGGGTGTAGATTTTTCGATCAGTTGAATGTGGGTAACTTTGAGGGAGTTGGGTAGGATGAGCGCTAATTCGGTGTAATATAGCCTTTTGTGGCGATTTTGGATCCGAAGATGCATACCCCTGCGTTTGTGTTTGGACGGTGTCCGTTTTTGTTTACTGCCAGTGCGTGCCTCCACCCCTTCTCATAATTTCAGTCGCTAACCTCTTTAATTTCTTGACTTTCACCTCGCCCTCGCCTCTTACTAGTCTGCGCCATCTCGTCGCGCTATTACGTCAAGCGCCCCGAACTCTACACGATCGCGATGCATTTTGCTAAACAGTCCGCCGCGACGGCGCTCATTGACGGATGGAAGAGCGTCGAGCTCGTCCAGGCGTATATTCTTATGAGTGTTTATCCTGTTCCGGCGCGTAGGTGGGAAGAGGACCGGACATGGTTGTACCTCGGTCTGGCGATTCGGTGAGTTTAGACGTAAAATTATTTAGGGGGGATGAGGATGCTGATGGCATGGCGTAGAATGGCGACGGACTTGAACTTGCATTTGCCGTGGCAGGGCAAGGCGAGTGGCGAGGCGCACGAGCGGGAGATTTTGAATCGGACGAGGACGTGGTTGATCTGCTTCAACTTGTGAGTTCTCCCATATCCCATCATATTATGTCCTTCTAAATCGGGCTTTTAAAGGGATCGATCGGGCGCGACGCAGTTTGGACGGCCACCGACGATTCGTGAGGATTATATCATTCGCAAGTCGGACGACTGGTATAAGCGGAGCAAGTTCAAGTGAGTCTCTAGAGAAATGTATGCGGGTACATGCTGATTCGGATGAGCGTAGCATGAGCATCGATGTCCACTTGACGGCGTACACTCGTCTTTTGCGTATTGTGGCGCGCTTCCTTGCAAATGTGTATTCAGATTCCAACTCCCCTACCGCTCTCAACAAGGTTAGTTTTCATTAATTTTTGCTTGAACGGAATCTAATTTTAGGGCGTCCAGAACTTGGACTTCCTGGCACTTACGACAGCTTCGGACGAGGAGCTCAAGACTTTCGAGAGGGATACGCAGAAGCAGTTTGCGGAGGAGTCAGATCATAGTGGTATGTTTGGATTCACCTGAGGTGATTTGGAGTAAAGCTAATTATCTTTGGTGATCAGACTCAGCGTGTGAATACCGGTGTAATTTGTTGCCTTTGTAAGTCCTATTTTTGAACCCGGATTGTGAGATGGCTGATGGATTTTGCGCAGCTTGGCCAACTATTCACGCTTGGTGAGTGATTTGGGCCGGTTCTGTGAGTGTATGCTCACTCGAACTTCACAGGTTATCTTTTCGTTTGGACATCAGCAAGCGTTCCAACGTGGGTTGGAGCAAGGGAAAGTGTTCTTTGACCAGGTTAGTATTATTTGTTTGGTTCTCTTTATCACTGACCATGAACGCCGTTGCAATAGTGCTACAAGGCTGCGTCCGAAGTGGTCAGGATTGCGATTGATATTCTGGCGCCCAGCGGCCGACTGAGTTCGTCACTGTCCTTTTGTTCATTCCTACGCTGCATGCTAATAATCGGTCATTAGAGTACGCGCCTGATGGTCATTTCGTGTTCATCAGCTTCGCTGCTGCCTTTTTGCTTAAGGTTCGCATTTGAGATACATAGTGAAGTTGGGGACTAATTATTTGCTCAACAGATGCTCCGCCCTCAATTTGCGGCAGCACTCGAACCGAACCAGTCCACTCGTATCGTCACACTTGTCACTCGCTTATCTGAAGTGCTCGCTTCGAACATAGTTGCCATCGACGATCGACATAGTCCTCGTCTCTACTCGCGCTTCCTTACGGGACTCATCGCCAAGCAAACGCAGGGCGGAATGGTGCTCGCGAAGCCAAATAACGTCGATCCGAAGGGCGGCGCCGGCGCTGGAGGATCTGCTGGTGCTTCTAGCGGCAGTGGCGCGGCGCATCCCAAGACTGGAAAGCGTGGAGGTGCTGGAGGTGCTGGTAACGGATCAGCAGCCGGTCCGTCGAACAAGAGCGCTGGCGCGACCGACGCTGGAATGATGCACGAGTCCCCTCGCGCAACGGCGCTCGAACTCGAAGCGAATGAAGCTCGCGACCAGGTCTCATCACCCCCTAGGCGACTCAAGAGTCCAGACATTGTTATCCGCGCCCCGACTATCGATGCGAACGTGCACAATCCAAGCCAACAAATGAGGAGCCCTCAAGGTCACGGGCACCCCAGCCCTACACACAACCAGCCCAACCAAGATTTGATGGGTGGATACGTAACGGTCGATCCTAGCGGCGATACAATCTCGTCGATTGCGAGCACGGCGCAAGGCGAGACCACGGTGACGGACGCGACCGGTGGAGATATGGAGTATGAACAGCACGACATGCTTGCTGCGATGTATGCGCTTCAGGATCCGAATTTCTGGGACAACGGCATGGTGCCCGGATTCAGCGCGAACTTTGCGGACGACGCGAGTAACTCCTCAGGCGGGGCGCGCCAGTGGTATATGGGCCAGGGAGCCCCAGCTGGGCAGGGCGCGGGTCAAAATCCGATGGGGATGGGAATGGGAATGGGCCACCAGGGGATGAACACTATGCCCGACTTGTTCACGCCCGGTATGGACTATACGCATGGCATGAACGTCGACATGGGGATGGATGGGATGATGGCCGGGTATGGGTACCGATGACCGCTAGAATATTGGCCTGAAAAATGACGTATATTTGCACGAAGTGACGATTTTTTGATGAAATATTGATGAATCTGTTGTTGTAACTCTCCGCTGTTTGTTTGTATCTTGGCACTCAAAATATAATAGATCGCTTTGTTTGTGAATGTAAGGAAATTATGTACTTGAATAATTCAACTTCAATCAGCGCAAGATCGCGCGTTCAAAAGCAAAAGCAAAACAAAACAAAACCAGAATTATTTGGTTGTACAAAGTGCGAAGGATAAAGTCGCGTTCCAGTAAAGAAATGTCGGAATAAATTAGAACCAAAAGACAAGGCTCCCCGCACCCCCGTAGAAGGACTTGAAGCTTGACATATTATTTGCGGAGTCGCCCCCTCCGTATTCAAATTATCCTCAGCTGGACCTTACCTCATTATATGCACTGCACTTGGACTTGTGTGAGCTGGACGAAAGTTGCCAATCCCTACAATAAATCAACAGCGTAAGGAGACCATGGATCAGCAGAAAAGAATTACACACTTTTGATGGCATTGACGGCTGCAGTAAGAGTCCTCCAAACATAATCCACAAGCCCATCGGGGTTCTGAAGACGCATCACATCTAGGATAGGCGCAGGTAACTCGTAAAATCGGCTCGGCATATCCAAGAGCAGCACCAAAATCCCTCCAAGCAATCGCACATTGCCAGAGGTGCCCATGGAGGTTACTTCCTGGAGGGCACACTATAAATAGCGCGTAAATGTGGCGCCGCGTCTTGAGCCAATCTGGGCGAGAATCGGCAAAGGCATGCCGAACTAGCGGCGAATACGATGCTAGAGACTCTGAAAGTTCGGTAACGGGCTTCAGTCCAATCCAGGAGGTTGCTCCTTCGAAAACCATCATGTCTTAAAATCAACATGAGTAAGGGGTCCAAGGGAAAGAACTGTGCAAGACTAACCTGTACCCAGGTTTCTCGGCAGGACCTTCAACAAAGTCGGTAGCAATATAAGTCGACCAAGCAGGTTCACTAGATCAATTTCAGCCAAGACTGAAAGTGCCATCGATACAGGCTTGTTCTGGGGCATTTTTGGAAGACTTATAAGCTCAATGAGGTCACTTCGTCAAAGTCAGCAATGTAGGACGAGTGATAAAGCATTAACACGTACACAACGATGCCCAACAAGCGGAAGGCAAAAGGAGCCACATTTAACCAACGAACGTCCCTGGCAGGTAGTTTGGTGAGATCGTACCAGAGTCGAGAAAACGCAGCTTTGAATATGACTGAATAGGATTCGTGCATCTTTTGTTTGGATAAACACATAAACGTGTAATCTAAGAGATCCGTAACGAAATCCAAAGGGAGCGGCGAAAGCAATAAGGTGTTACTGGTAGGGGAGATTCTTTGAACCACAATGTCAATAATCATTTGTACGTCGTCTACACCGACGGGGTAAGAGGGCTGAGGGATGGAGATGCGGTTAGTCATGTCGCTAAAGTGAACCATGAGAATTTGTTCGGGAGTGTCGGTCGAAATTGAGCAACGGAATATGAGGTCGCGAAGTTGACTGAGCATGCTTGTTGTGCTAAGAATGCTCGAAATTAAACAGATCCTTCTAGTCCGGTCAAATGGTACTTACCTTTTTTCCTTCTGAGGTAGTCGGATCAAATGTCCCCAGATGATGTGGAGCAGATATATCCAACCACGAGTGATTTTAGAGGCCAGTGCAATGAGAAACATGCTCCGCTCGGAGTGGAGGTGTTTCAAGAGAAATCGCGCGTCGACTAGCGAGACCCCACCGATCCCTATCTGGCAAAGATCCTGCTTGACACTAGACAGGGGATTAACCCGCCAGTCAAGAAGACCCCCTAAGCCATCCGCGCCATTGAGCTTGACCTTGGCTATGCCATGCACAAAGGTCATGAGAAGTGTTGGTGACCGAGTATTTGTCATTCTACCAGCCATGTCAAGTCGATTCATGACAGAGTCAAAGCGGTCATTGTGGATCATCATGTTGACCATTGTTGCTGCAGTAAGAACTTGCAATAAGAGGTATCCAAAAGCACGTTCAAAAAGCTAGTTAGACGTTAGCCTCAAAGTTCACAAGTTTTTAACTCGTCAACAGACCTTATTATGTTTTGTATAAATTTTGAGCAGACTAAAACACTGAAGTGATATGGGAGCATAGAGAGAGCCTACTTCGGCGGGATAGTACATAAAAGACATGATATCCTCGAGCGTCGAACAAGAGATGCCATCGAAATCCCGAAGGTTCGAAGAATTTGGTCGCCCAGAGAGTGCAAGTAACGCAGCCTTAGCTTGTTCAACAGAAGCTGGAGGTTTGGGAAACTCTGTGCATGCTTTGAGATACTCTTCCAAAGGGGGGCCCCAGTCGTATACTGCAACCCCAGACATTGAAGTGAGGTTGATTGTGGTGATCCGATTTCTACTCCATGGACGTAAATCATTCACGTGACCAAATGTGGCGCGGCATTGTTGACATCTCAACCATCTCCATCTCCTAAAAATTGATCATAGATGTCGACACAAGTAGAATAGCAAATGACGTCCAGTTTCAAAAATCGAATGACCTACAGTAACAAAGACAGTTCTCCCACTCCTCTCCAGGTTCATATTCCGGTCCAAACAAGGACGCAGCTTTTAGAATTGCTTGAAATATCCGTTCAATTGTTCTCACTAAAATGCTCATAAAAAATTAATGGTTCACTCTAAGCTGACTAAATACGTTCAGCATGCCACATCTTGCACTTCACGTATGACCTAGTTCGGTCGTGCATGTACTCGTCCACCAACCCGTCCACTATAGCTTGAGCCCGCTCCGGCTCCATACCCCTCATCAGCAGTAAAGGCTGTAATCCCTTCCAGACGTTCATAGACAAAAGCTGAACCAAAGAGCCCATAACATGTTGCTTCTCGTCTGTCGGCCACGGCCCGGTGGGAACGAGAGCCACCCGTAAACTTATAGAGCGAAACCCTCTGGTGGTTGATGCTCCGTTTTGTTTGCTAGCGCCCGTAACTGGCTGGTTACCCCACAACGGGTGGCCGGGGTCTAGACGTGTACTCATGTCTTCCCAAGCCGATAAATCTATTCCTTGAGACTCCCACGCTTGGCGAAGCATTGCGACCCCCGCCACCCGACGAGGGGAAGAATGTAGAATAACGGAAGGGTCATACGCTTTTATAGAGTAATAAATGGTTAGCGTCAGAGAATCACTTAGTATTGTGAATGGGACTTACCTTCGTATCCCTGAGTGGGAAGCTCCGAGAGCACCAATATGCCTCCAGGTTTGAGTACGCGGTGCATCTCACGCAAGAGGGAGTTGAAATCTTTGGTCTGCATATTAAGAGTCAGTTTGCCATGACTATATGCGGAAGTGGATTCCCCGAGTGTCCAGCCATTTCCCAGACCACATGGCCGACAGCCCCTTCTTAATCACAATCTTCAGTTAGCTCACCATAGTAACGGATTGTCTGGCATGTACCACATCATAGCTTGCGTCCGGGACTGTTATACCTGCATAGAAGTCATAGACTTCAAAAGTGATCCTAGGGTGGGGTTCAAACGAGGCAAGAGGCTTGACATCAAGCGAGGTAAATCTGGCAGTCGGATACATCTCAGCCGTTTCTTGAACCCTAGCACAAATGCTTAATACCGAACGTAAAAATAATGAGGGAATACATGAGCGATACATACCACGTTCCACTGTTGGTTGGAAAATCTAAAACCTTTGCTCCTCCTGCCCCGCCTTGTACGCCGCCTCGTTGGATTAACTGATCTGCCACTAGTGGTAGGTTTGTACCACCATAGCCTAGCCGAAATATTGTATGGAGCACGACATCCAGTCGATCCGCCAGAGTATCGGTAGGGAAAACGAGTGGGAGGTTTTCGTCAGTCATGTATGTGAACCCATGAACCGAGCGAAAGTATTCTAATAAAATGGTCAGCATCAGCGTCTGACTAGGATTGTACAGTAGCGCAGAATATAATTATATGCGTGGAGATGGTGAATTGGTGGAATCAGAGAGAACGAGTTAATGCTGAGAGGATTCCTTCTTCCAGGATGATCTCCACACAGTGCGAATGAAATAGAGACGAACCAGTGACTTGGGAGCTGTCGAGAGTGCTCATAGTGTGCTGGCTGGATGATTCAGAAAACGTCATATCATCTGAGTCTAAGGGCGATTCTAGTTCTGGTCGACTCGCGTGCGCTTCAGGATTTTCTTGGTCGGTCACGATGTAGACCGGCACGGAGTACTCGTCGTTGTCCATAATCTGCACGTACGCTGAATCAACGAGAGGGGGTTGTTGAGGGGTATAGCAGGAGAATTTCACACATATATACGCTCAAAATGCATCTATGAAATCGAAACTAGGCTATATGCAGGTAATATCTCGTCGTGCAACCCCCATATATGGAATGCACCTGGGTTACTTTGAGTTTATCGCCAGAGACCACATGTAGCTCTCCGGGTGCATTATCGATATGCCCATCTTTCCCTTCAAAGCGCAGCATGATGAAACGGAGTGAGTTAACAGTGTAGATCTTTTGAGCTGGGAATTCTCAACGAAGGTTGTGTGGATATTGCAGGTGTCATGAGAACGAAAATTTGTAGTGTAGCTACCTCGGTCTTCTGTCCAGCATGCGTCGAGCATTATATAGTTTAATGTTTTGAGGCCGTAGGAAAGTGAACGAGGTTCACCGTTCTGTTGCCAACCTTTGGGCAATCATGATTTTGAGTAACTGGGCGGGTCATGTCAATCGGAAGCTTGGTCGGCGCTAAGTTAGCACAGCCTCCGGCGTGAGTTACTGACAAATTACCCCGTTTACCTTGCTTCCAGCCCCCTGGACAATAGATTGTACATCATTGCTTCTAGTCGGCGATCTCTTCAGACCCACCATAATATCGGCACCTACATTCCATTTTCGTGAGGGTATATGGGACACCAGAATTCAGTCGGAAGAATGTGTCCTCAAAGTTATTCATACGAAGCGAGGTACGCATATAGGTCTCCATCATGCTCAACAGCGTGAGCGCAAATCAAGGTGACCAGGCATCGTGTTATGTTAGATCAGAACACACTATGCGTACATATATAAAAACGCCACCGAAAAGCCCCTACACTAGATTCGTCTCGCAGTCCAGACCTTACACTTCATGTACGACCTGTATCGATCGTCCATGAACTCCTCCAGAGAACCATCCACAATGCTTTGAGCCTGAACCGGATCTATACCCCTCATCATCAATAGAGGCAGAAGCGCTCTCCACGAATGGGTAAACATCAGTCTTGCTAACCCACCGATGATCCGCTGATTTTCGTCGGCCAGCCAAGGCCCGGAGGGTATCAAGCGTATTTGCTCATTAATTGAATGAAACCCATTGACTTCGCCGGACATGCTATGGTGCTGTCCTAGCTGGAGAGCATCGGTGGGGATAAGATTATCCCACAATGGGTGGTTGGGATGGAGGCGTGAGGACATGTCTTCCCAAGGAGCTATGTTTATTCCTTGCGATGCCCATGATTCACGAAACATCGCGATGCCGGCCGCTCGACGGGGAGCGGAACGTAGTGGGACGGAGGGGTCGTCAACTGCGGGAGGAGAAAAGAGGTGCTGAGTATCAAAGCTTCAGTGGTCGCATAGGCAAACATCTCACCTTCATATGGTTGTCCAGGCAGCTCTGTTAGCATCAATACCCCGCCTGGTTTCAGCACCCTATGCATTTCGCGCAAAAGGAAATCGAAATCCCTTGTCTACCACAGCCATATCATGATCATTTTGTCAGTGTATTCATTTAGATAGGCTAGCTGACTACACACCAGAGTAACGCACTGCCTCGCATGTACCAGGTCAAAGCTGGCATCGGGAATAATAAGTCCAGTAGAAAAGTTATAGACCTCAAACTCAATCCTCGGATGAGGCGCAAATGCCGTTAACGGCTTGGCATCAAGCGAAACGAATTTCGCTGTTGGGTATGCAATCGCCATCTCTTGTACCCTGGATGAAATAGCCGGGCACAAGAAGTTACAGCGAGGGACGAGCCAGATTATAGGACAGTTCGAGACAGAACGTACCATGTTCCACTATTGGTCGATATGTCTAGGACAGATGCTCCACCGGCCCCGCCCGATACACCCCCTGACCGAAGCAGTTCATCTATTTCTGCTGACACGTTGGTACCACCATAGGCTAGCCTGACAATCGTGTGGTAGACAATATCAAGTCGTTCTGCGAGATTATCTGTGGGCAAGAAAATCGGAAAATCCTCGTTGTTCAGATAAGTAAAACCATGTACGGAACGAAAGTATTCTGTGCAGGCGCATAAATCGACTTTAGTTCAAAAATAACAGACAGACAAACGAAACAAAACGAACCTGTGATCTGGCTGCTGTCCAATGTACTCATGGTTCGTTCACTAGAGGTTTCAGAAAACATAGCGTCGTCAGATTCCGAGTACGAATCATGATCGGTATTATTTTGGCTGCCTTGGTCGGTAACTCGATAGGCTGGTGTGACGTGATTATGGTATTCCATCTCGAATCAAGAAACGGTAGGCTGCGGGGGTAATTGGGTGGAAGACAAACGGAAACCCTACAGATTTTAAGTCAAACCGGCTCCAACATAGGGCGGACTCTAATCACAATGTGGCGCCGCTTTGAACCACGAATGGCCTAGGCTTGTTGAAAGCATGTCATCTGTTTTTCTCGATCATCATAAAACCATTCAATTGTGATGAAACTCAAGCCCGTCGTGGTCAAGTGTGGACCCTCCCTTGGGAGGCGCTCGCTGAGCCTTTAGCCAGATTCGTACAATATAGTTTACCTATTCAACACAACGCCAGGAAGCTGGCGTGCGTCGTTGTGCTGATTCCGTCGCCAACAGATGGGAAAGTGTAAACTGAGGATTTCGCGTGAGTTTGTGCGCCTCCTAAAATGCTACAAATAGATCTAAG
>MU132238.1:46177-57244 GCA_015039395.1 Ceratobasidium sp. AG-I
AAAGTTGCTGAAAGATTTTGCTGACCGAATTTCCGAGATCTGCACTGCGCACGTGGCAATACACAATACATTTGATGTAGGCAAAGTTTGCCCCATTAACTGACTGTCTGTAGATCCTTGCTTATAGATCTCAAGTTAGAAAAATACCCCGTGTCTTCTATTTATAGACGAAATTGATGCGATTGCCCCTAAGTAGGAAAAGCGCGCAACGAGAAATGCAGCGTCGGATCGTTGTTGGGGATACACCAACGTGCTCGAGAATGGGTGGATATATGCACTTCTTTCGAGCGCCGCGCTGTCATGAATGGTATAGCCAAAAAACTTGCCTTTGACGAGTGAGTAGTATGACTTGGATAGCCGGTCTCGTTCTAAATGATTAAATTTAAACAGGAGGATCCTATTCTGTCTAACCTAGAGAAGAGAAGTTCTCATGAGAATGAGATTATGTACGTCGTTACTTGATTCTGTATATATATGACTATGTCGTATGCAGAGCAAGACAAAATGAAACGGCAAGATACAGAAAGATCGTTTCGAAATCAAATCAACCATCAGAAACTAAATCCGTCTCGCTGTCCATATCTTGCTTTTCACATATGACTTGAACCGGTCATCCATAAGCTCCTCCACTAACGCATCTACGATTTCCTGCGCTTTATCCTTCTCCATTCCCTTCGTCGTCAAAATCGGTAACAGCATTCTGTAAAAATGAGACGATAACAACCGGGCCAATCCACCTATCATACGCTGCGTTTGGTCGGTTGGCCATGGACCAGAGGGAATGAGGCGGGTATGCAGGGTGACAGAGTGGAAACCTCGAATGGCAATGAAGCCGTCTCCTGGCTTGGGCGACTGGCTGGCGGAGTGGTTGTCCCAATGAGGATGGCTGGGGTCGAGGCGGGACGACATGTCTTCCCATGGTGTAAGGTCAACCCCTTGAGCTTCCCATGCTTGGCGAACCATCTTGACGCCAGCCGCTCGGCGTGGAGCAGAATATAAGTGCACGGAAGGGTCGTCAACTGATGAGGAAAGCGGAATGGTGTTAGATCCTTATATCTGTTCAGGGAGGCGCAGCTCACCTTCGTACGGTTGGACAGGGTACTCTGCGATCATGAAGATTCCGCCGGGTTTCAGCACGCGGTGCATCTCACTTAATAGAAAGTTGAAATCCTTGGTCTGCGATTTAACGAGAAATAAAGTGTTTGTTAGCATGATTGTAACCGCTCGACTCATGCCCAATCGTTGGTAAATGAGGCTGTGTGGCGCCTTTAGCCAGGGTGTCATAGCCACTGGAGGGCGCCACCAGAGGTGCCCAACTGTGATTACAGCAGGTGTTCAGACTCAAAAGCCACTGACCATTGTAACACAAAGCCTAGCATGTACAAAGTCAAAGCTCGCGTCTGGGCAGGTAAACCCAGTCGAAAAGTTGTAGACCTCGAACTCGATCCTTCGGTGGGGGACGAACGGTGTCAAAGGCTTGAGGTCGACTGAGACAAACTTGGTCGTTGAGTATGTCTCGGCCATTTCCTGTACCCTTAGCACCAAGAGAGCCAATGATGATAACGCTCAGCCTGCCATGCAAACCAAGCGTAGGCGGATAGAACATACCATGCTCCACTGTTTGTCATCACATCTAGTACTTTAGCGCCAGTTGTCATATGATCCACACCACCGGATCTGAGTAACTCATCCACTACTGGCGGGACGTTGACGCCGTTGAAGGCTAGCCTAAGCAATGTGTGTAAAACAATGTGGTGTCCGGCGAGGTTGTCTGTGGGCAAGAAGATAGGCAGACTCTGGTCGTTGAGATATGTAAAGCCATGAACAGTACGAAAGTATTCTGTTCAATTAGATAAATCAATATTGCATTCCCGAGTTGAGGAAAAGCAATTGTAGACGACTGAGACTTGAAAATAGAGGGATAGAAAGTATCGGAGGACAAACCTGCTACTTCGTTACTCTGAAGGGTACTCATCGAGCGGACACTGGAGTCATCGGAGAACGACATGTCGTCTGAATCAGAATATTCCTCAGGATCAACATGGCTATAGGAGTCGTGCGCAATTCGGTGATCAGTGACTCGATACACCGGGGCTGTGTCGAAGTGATCCATGATAGCAACTGATAGATGAGGAGTGTTGGAGCGATGGCTGACGGGGAGACAGTTAGTGTAAAAGTCAGTCGTGACGGACTAAGCAATATACTTAAATACGGCCCCGAAAGCTAGACTGCCGGTTCGTTGGAGATTAGCCTGTGCTCCCTGCGATCTTCATGTGTGCTTGATGTGAAATCGAAAGCCAACGGAGCATGATCACGGTGAAGCGCCTATCAAACCTTTGGCCAGCCGCAATAGTAATCGTTTTCTGAATGGGGTCGAGAAAAACGGAGTGAACAGCTTCGTCCACGTTTTTTTAGTTACCTCCGGGGCGGCACCAGTGAAAGGTGTCAGAAAGCGCCGTGAGGGGGCAAACAGAGCTGAACAAGTTGCTGTAGGATTTTGCTAACCGAGTTTCAGAGATCTGCACTGTGCACGTGGCAATATACACTACTTTTGATGAAGCCAAGGTTTGTCCCATTACCGTCTATAGATCCTTGCTTGTTGATCTCAAGTTAGAAAAATACCCAGTGTCTTCTATTTATAGACGAAATTGATGCAACCACTCCTAAGTAGGAGAGCGCGCAACGAGAAATGGAGCGTCGTATCGTTGTTGGAGGATACACGGACATGTCCAACAATAAGTAGATATATGCACTTCTTTCGAGCATCCGGTTGTCATGATTTGCGTATCCAACAAACTTGCCTTTAATTACAAAGGAAGTGTACGAGCGAGTGGTACAACTAGGGTTGTCGGTCTCGTTCTAAGCGATTGATTTGAAACTGAGTATCCTATTCTGTCTAATCCAGAAAGGAGAAGTTCTCATAAGAATGAGATTATGTACCGTACGCCACTCGGAAGTGGAACGGGTGACTCACTGCCCCGAATCTCTGCAAATAACTTGTTGTAAAGTGCTGTGATGAGTGATTATATGAAGACACGTTAGATGAAGATAGAAAGGGGGGTTTAGAGTAAGAAATAAATTATATTTCGTTAGAAGTTTCAGACTCGAGGCCACAATCTGATCTCAAAGATAGCTTCCGCGCAGTAATCCCCTCATCTTCTTCCTCTACTAGATTTTGCAAGCTTCCTCTGATTTTTTTTTATTGTCTATGGCTTGAGTCGCACTTATTTCTTGCCCACGGCGTGAGCGTCTGCGCACTCTTAAGACTGCATCCTGAACATGGGATCGCTCTTTCAACCCACCTCTCTTCAATTCTGTCTTGTGTGCATGCTTGCACATGCCTGGATCAAGCACTCAGAGAGCTCGCTCTGTGTATATCATCGAATTATGCACGTTCTCCGGCAATTTCTCATACTACAATCAACATTAAGGCCTTGGCACCATCAATAATGCTCAAGACACCTGCTCCTGCTTCTTAGCGATTCAACCGACACTTCCGCGCCACGAAGAAGCTTTCTTGAGCTCACATAACCAAACACCAGCGGATGAGACTCACCCGGCAGAAATTTGTAGTAATTGAGGTTAGAATGGTGCAATTTGGACATGCATTCCACTTCCCGGTGTTCGTTTGATGGATCAGGCAAAATCTGTTTTCACTATTTTTCATTGGCGAGTAGTTGGAACAACCTGGAATTCTGCTATGTGAATTAGACATGCCTTCTTTATATACACTGTCAAAAAAAATCGAGAACGATATGGTTGGGTTTCGATAAATCCAATATTCGTTCAAATCCGTTCCACTTCTGGGTGGCGTACGGTATATCGCTGCTTGATTCTGTACATACATGACTCTGTCATATGCAGAACAAGATAAAATAAAACCTCAAAATGCAGAAAGATTGTTTCGAAATCAAAATCAACCATCAGAAACTAAATCCGTCTCGCCGTCCATATCTTACTCTTCAAGTATGACTTGAACTGGTCGTCCATAAGCTCTTCCAACGACCCATTCACGATTTCCTGCGCCTCATCTTCTTCCATACCGTTCATCAGCAGCATTGGTAACAACGACTTGTAAAAGTTAGTCGATAATAAGCGTGACAGTCCACCAATAATGCGCTGTGTTTGGTCGGTTGGCCACGGACCGGTGGGAATGAGACGGGTATGTAGGGCTATCGAGCGAAAGCCTCGGACGACGCTAGAGACGTCTTCTTGTTTGGGCTGGGTGGCGGGATGGTTATTCCAAAGAGGATGGCTGGGATCGAGACGGGATGCCATGTCTTCCCATGGTGTGAGGTCGATGCCTTGAGCTTCCCATGCTTGGCGAAACATTTTGACGCCAGCCACTCGACGTGGAGCAGAGTGTAAAGGTACGGAAGGGTTGCTAACTAGTAAGAAAAAGACGTTAGTGCTGGGATTCTTATTCATATGTGAAGGTATAATTTACCTTCGTAAGGCTGGATGGGATACTCTGAGATCATGAGAATCCCGCCAGGTTTCAGTACTCGGTGCATTTCGCGCAATAGGGAGTTGAAATCTTTGGTCTGCGATTCAAGGGAGATTTTAGATCAATACAAATGCCTGCTATTGATCTGTGGTAAGTCAGCTCGATAAATGCGGCTGCGTGGCGCCTTTGGTAGGGGTGTGATGGCTACCAAAGTACCACACAAGGGATATCCAGCTACGAAGCAAAAACCAGGGATCAGAACAAAAATAATTACTCACCAACGAAACACAATGCCAGGCATGCACGAAGTCGAAGCTCGCATCCGGGTACATAAACCCAGTAGCAAAGTTATAGACCTCGAACTCGATGCTTCGGTGGGGAACGAACGGTGCCAAAGGCTTTAGGTCGACCGAGACGAACTTTGCTGTTGGGTATGTCTCAGCCATTTCCTGCACCCTTGATACCAAGAAAACCAAGGAATACTATGCTTAGTCTGCAATTCAAGAAAATATAGTATAGGCGGATGGACCTTACCATACTCCACTGTTTGTCGACACATCTAAGACTCTTGCACCAGCTGGCGTACGATCCACTCCGCCAGATCTGAGTAACTCGTCCACTGCTGGGGGGACGTTGACGCCGTTATAGGCGAGCCTAATCATGGTGTGTAAAACAATGTGGGTTCCGGCGAGGTTGTCTGTGGGCAAGAAGATAGGCAAGCTCTCGTCGTTGAGATATGTAAAGCCATGAACGGTGCGGAAGTATTCTGTGAAATTAGATAGGTCAATATTGTAATTCCGAACTAAAGAAAAGTAAGGGTACTGTAGACGACTGAGACTTAAACATGGGGGGGGGGGATGGAAACCTTGGAAAACGGACCTGCTACTTCTCGACTTTGGAGGGTGCTCATCGAGTGGACACTGGAGTTGTCGGAGAACGACATGTCGTCTGAATCAGAATATTCCTCAGGATCAACGTGGCTATGGGAGTCGTGCGTAGTTCGGTGATCGATGACTCGATACACAGGGGCTGCGTCGAAGCGATCCATGATGGCAACCGATAGAAGAGGGGGGGGGGGGGGTTGGAGTGATAGCTTGTGGGGAGGGAATTGGGGTAAAATTCACTCGCGATGGACCAAGCAATACACTTACCATAAACGTGGCCCCGAGAGCTAGGCCATCGGTTGGTTGGAGATTAGCTTGGGCTCCCTGCGATTTTCATGTGTGCTTGGCGTGAAATCGAAAGCCGATGGAGGGTGATCACATTCAAATGCTGATCAGTACAGCTGCCCCCCAGGGCGACACCATTGAAAGGTGTCAGAAAACGTTGCGGGGGCTCTGACCGAAGCGAATAAGTTGACATAAGATTTTGCTGACCTAATTTCAAAGGCCTGCGTTGCGCACGTGACAGTACACAATCCTTTTGATGAAGCCAAGGTTTGCCCCATTACCGTCTACAGACCCTCACTTCACTAATCTCAAGTTGGAAAAATGTACCGCGTCTTCTATTTATCAATGAGGTTTATGTGATCTGGCTTAAACGGGAGAATGTGCAACGAGAAATGCAGCGTCGGATCGGTGTTGGACGATACACCCACATCTCCAGCAGTAAGTGAATGTATGCGCTTCTTTCAAGCGCCGTGCTGTTAGGGTTTAGTGTTCAACAAACCTACCTTTAAGTATGAAAGGAAGCTAAGGGTGAGTAGTATGACTAGGATCGCTGGCCTTATTCTGAGCGATTGAACCGAAACTGAGCATACTATTGTGTCTCGCCCAGAGAAGAGACACTCTCGTGAAGCTGAGATTTTGTACCTTTTGACTCGAATCTGTATACATATGATACTATCCTACGCAGAACGAAGTAAAAATACTCAAGATACAGAAAAATCAGTTCAAAGGCAAAAGTAAAACATTCGAAACTAAATTCGTCTTGCCGTCCATATCTTACTCTTCACGTATGACCTGAACCGGTCGTCCATAGTCTCCTCCACTAACCCATCTACAATTTCCTGCGCTTTATCCTGCTCCATGCCCTTCATCATTAGCATTGGTAACAACGCTGTATAAAAATTAGACGATAACAACCGGGCCAATCCACCTATCATACGCTGCGTTTGGTCGGTTGGCCATGGACCAGAGGGAATGAGGCGGGTGTGCAGAGTGACAGAATGAAAGCCTCGAACGACGTTGGGGACATCTTCCAGCTTGGCTGTTTGGCTGGGGGAGTGGTTGTCCCACAGAGGGTGACTCGGCTCGAGACGGGATGACATGTCTTCCCATGGTGTGAGGTCGATGCCTTGTGCTTCCCATGCTTGGCGAAACATTTTGACGCCAGCCACTCGTCGTGGAGAGGAATACAAGTGCACGGAGGGGTTATCAACTAATGAGGAAAACGGGCTGGTGTTAGATGCTTATGTTTGTTTGGCAAGATACGGCTCACCCTCGTATGGCTGGACGGGGTACTCTGCGATCATAAGAATCCCACCGGGTTTCAGCACTCGGTGCATCTCACGTAATAGAGAACTGAAATCTTTGGTCTGAGACCCAAAGGGAATATATGTCAGTATAACCGTAATTATTCAACTCATGGCCGGTCGGCCTGACGAATGCTGCTGTGTGCCACCTTCAGCTAGGGTGCACTTGAGGTGACCAACAAATCAAGAGCTGGATTCAAACCCAGAATTCACTAACCAGTGTGACACAAAGCCTGGCATGCACGAAGTCGAAGCTCGCATCCGGATATGTAAATCCAGTCGAAAAGTTATAGACCTCGAACTCGATACTTTGGTGGGGAACGAACGGTGCTAAAGGCTTGAGGTCGACCGAGACGAACTTTGCTGTTGGGTATGTCTCAGCCATTTCCTGCACCCTTTCGATACCAAAAGAATCAAAGACAATCTTCAGTCCGCAATACAAGACAAGAAAGCTGCGCCGATGAAACATACCACGACCCACTGTTTGTCGCCACATCTAATACTCTAGCGCCAGTTGCCATATGATCCACGCCACCGGACCTTAGCAATGCGTCTACTATTGGAGGGACGTTGACGCCGTTGTAGGCTAGCCTAATTATGGTGTGTAAAACAACGTTGAGTCGCTCGGCGAGGTTGTCTATGGGCAAGAAGATAGGCAGGTTTTCGTCGTTGAGATATGTAAAGCCATGAACGGTGCGGAAATATTCTATTAGGGCCGTAAAATCAATATTCGCATCTAATGCGAAGTTGGCAGGCCGAAAGGACAAACCTGCTACCTCGTAGCTTTGAAGTGTGCTCATCGTCCGGTCACTGGAGCTGTCAGAGAACGACATGCCGTCTGAATCTGAAGGCTCTTGAATATCAGTATGACCGTGGGAGCCGTGCTCGGTTTGGTGATCGGTCACTCGATAGACTGGAGTTGTGTCGTAGCGCTCCATGTAAATCAACGAAGAGGGGTATGATGTCTCGCAGGAAGGCAGCCAAGTATAAATGCTGCTTCCAATGTACGTACCAGACGACATATTCAAACCTAGCTCAAAGCACTAGACCACCGTTTCGTTGGAGATTAGCCCGCGCTCCCTACGATCGCCACCGTAAGCTTGATGTAAAATTGATATCCGACGAAGAATAGTCACATCAGAAATGTTAAACCTTTAGTCAGCCACAGTAACAAGCGTTTCCTGAATCAGATTAAGGACGAGGGAGCGAGCGACTTCATGCTAACCTCATACGTATTCTTTTGTTGCTCTCTAGGGCGAGGAAATGTCCAGGAATCGAATAGGGCTCAACAGATGGGAGCTGTGAGTCGTAGCCTGCGCAGACTCACAACGATGACTTAGCCGATAGGTCGCAGCGTCTGGCGCTTAAACCCTGCTTACGCGAGTCTGTTAGTTGATAGTTCGATGCTCTTGTTGCTCGCGTCTATAACCGCCATCTAGGACGCCGCACGAGCTTTCTTTCTTTTTCTTTCCCGCCTGCCCCCCTGTTTCGCTGTACTGACCTGAGTCAGGCGTAGGCCACCCGACCCGCGAGTCCTCCTCGTGTCTCGGCGCCCCGGTTCCACCCTTGCGTGCGCTTCGCGCATCGCCGGGTCTCCCAACGCACACCGGTTGTCCTGGCTCCCCACCGAGCCTCCAAGCTCGGCATCCTAATCTAGCCCTAGCGGAGGCAAGGCTAAGTCTGGGATGTCTGAAGGGTCGGAGAAGACCTGACGCGACACTTTTGGCGATGCCAAGGTCTGTCCCATGACCGTGCATAAATGATCAATTATTAATATTAAATTAGAGAAATTTCTTGTGTCCTCTATTTTTAGATGTAGATGATGTGATCTATCCTAAACAGGAGATTGTGCAACGAGATCTGTAGCATCGGATCGTTGTTAGAGGATACACCGACATGTCCGACAGTACGTGGATGTATGCACCTCTTTCGAGCGCCGCGCTCTCATGATTTGCGCATCCAGCAAACTTGCATTTAATTACCAAAGGAAGGACACTAGTAGTATGGCTAGGATTGCTTGCCTCGTCCTGAGTGATTAAATCGAAACTAGGTCCCCTATTGTGTCCAGCTCGGACAAGATAAGTTCTCGTGGGGATAGGATTATGTGCACTTCTATTTGACTCTGTCGCATGCAGAACGAAATAAATACAATCAAGGTACAGACAGTTCGGTTCGAAAACGAAACTCAATATCCGAAACTAAATCCTTCTTGCCGTCCATATCTTGCTCTTCATGTATGACTTGTACCGGTCATCTATAAGCTCTTCTATTAACCCATCCACAATCTCCTGCGCTTTGTCCCGCTCCATGCCTTCCATCATCAACATCGGTAAGAGCGCCTTGTAAAAGCTAGTCGATAACAAGCGCGACAGTTCACCTATCATACGCTGTGTTTGGTCGGTCAGCCACGGACCAGACGGGATCAGACGAGTGTGTAGGGCTATAGAGCAGAAACCTCGGATGGCGTTAGAAGTGTCTCCTGGCTTGGGTGGTTGGTCGGCGGAGTGATTATCCCAATGAAGATGACCAGGGTTGAGGCGGGTTGACATGTCTTCCCATGGTGTGAGGTCAACCCCTTGAGCCTCCCATGACTGACGAATCATCTTGACGCCAGCCACTCGGCGTGGAGAAGAATACAAGTGTACGGAAGGGCTATCGGCTAACGAGGAAATCGGGTTGGTATTGGATGAATATGTTTGTTCAGGGAAGTGTAGCTCACCTTCGTACGGTTGGACGGGATACTCTGTGATCATAAGGATTCCACCAGGTTTCAGCACTCGGTGCATCTCACGTAAGAGAAAGTTGAAATCCTTGGTCTGGGATTTAAAGAAAATGCATGTTAACACGACTCCAGTTGCTCGACTTATAACCGGTTGGCCTGACAGGCGCCTTCAGCTAGGGTATGATTGCTGCTGAAGGACCCCACCAGAGGTACCCAATTGTGATTAAAGCCACTAACCATCGCAACACAAAACCTTGCTTGCACAAAGTCAAAGCTCGCATCCGGATATATGAGCCCAATCGAAAAGTTGTAGACCTCGAATTCGATACTCCGGTGGGGAACGAACGGTACCAAAGGCTTCATGTCGACCGAGACGAACTTGGTCGTCGGATATGCCTCAGCCATGTCTTGCACCCTCGATACCAACGGAACCATTGAGGGCAACGCTCAGCCTGCCGGACAAATCAGGAGGATATAGGCGGACTAAACATACCATGCTCCACTGTTAGTCGCCAAATCTAATACTCTAGCGCCATCTGTCGTACGATCCACGCCACCGGATCTCAGTAATTGGTCAACTACTGGTGGGACGTTGACGCCGTTGTAAGCTAGCCTAAGCAAGGTATGTAAAACAACGTAGAATCGCTCGGCGAAGTTGTCTGCGGGCAAGAAGACAGGCAAACTCTCGTCCGTGAGATATGTAAAGCCATGAACGGTGCGAAAGTATTCTATTGAGTTAGGTGGATCAATATTGGGTTTCCCAAACTGAACAAAAAGCAAGGCTAGGCGGCCGAGGCCTGGAAATGGTGGGAGAGGAGTCTTGAAGGACGAACCTGCCACTTCATTGCTCTGAAGGGTGCTCATCGAGTGGACGCTGGAGTCGTCGGAGAACGACATGTCGTCTGAATCAAAATACTCCTCGGGATCGATATAGCTATGGGAGGTGACTCGATACACCGGGGATGTGTCGAAGCGCTCCATGATAGCACCGATGAAGGGAGGGTAGAGCGATAGCTAGCAGCAGACGGCTGGCATATAAATCACTCGTGATGAACCAAGTGGCACATCCAAATTTGGCCGAGGGCGCTAGCCTGTGCTCCTTGGGATTTTCATTTGTGATTGATGTGAAAGCGAAAGCTGGCGAACGATGATCGCACGAAAATGCCTGGCAAGCCTTTTGCTAGCCTTAGTAGCAGATGCTTCCTGGATCAGCTTGACAAGAAACCGATGGAGCGACCAGCCCCGTTCGCTTCCCTTCGTGCATCCCGGACGACGCCATCAAAGGTGCCAGGAAACGCTAAATTTGAGGCAGTGTGGCCAACCGATTTTCAAGGATCTGCGTATTCACGTGACTCAAATAATCATCATGTGGTTGCAATGGAACATGATTTGGACACCACAAAATGTCGCTCAACCGGTCAATGC
>MU132238.1:67256-101515 GCA_015039395.1 Ceratobasidium sp. AG-I
TGGAATAAATACGCGCTTAATATGAAGTACTTGGTACCTGCATTCGTAGCCTCAGTACAGGAGACAAAATCCGACAGTGAAAGGGGGGGATCATGAGCAGTCAATATAGCAGAAAGGAAGGGACAACACTGGAAGCCGACGTAGGCGGGAGAACCGGGGCACTGGGACAAGCAGGGAGCCCTAGGAGCGCGCATACAGCGAAGCTCAACGTGATCGGATGCACGAGTGCCTGAAACACAACCCCAGTCAGAGTGATAACTTCAATAGCTTGGAGCAGTAGGAATATAACAGATCGTTGGAAGGACTATAAGACATTGATTAGTAGACATCCGAATGTGCACTACTCAGCAAAATCCCCCCTTCGCGGCGGAGCGCTCCAGAGCGCCCCAGGGGAACGCGATCCGGAGCATCGCGTAAGAGCTGGATGAGCACCTAGTATTACACTCTGGAGCGCTCCCAAACGCTCCTGAGTGCTCGTTTGGGCTCAGTCTTGAGCTCACGAGGGCTCCGGAGCCAAGCCGGTTTTTGCTGAGTATTGTCAAGGGTGACGACTAACTGGGTATTGATTGCAGCACTGTATAAGTATATACGAGTAGATAATCAATGAGTCTTTATTCGCTGGGAATTCAGGATAGTAAATCACAGAAATCATTACCTCCAAGGTAGAGTCCGAGACGTTCACAGTATTATTTAGGACGAGTGATTCGATTGCAGCTTTAACCTCGTGGACAGAATATTTTTGAAAAGGCGGGTTTCGAAGGTTCTCAAGATAAGCATTCAGAGGCGTACCCCAGGTGGGATTCACCACGAAGCGATTCATTGGCGATAAAAGAATCAGTCGGAGTGAGATCGGCGGATGCGAAACTTGAATGGCACGTGACATGAATGCTCCACCTGAGCCCAACGAATCACGTCACCAAGTTAGAGTCGCGTACTAAAGCAGGCTGGTCCATCGTGTCTAGGAAGGTGGATCTAGGTCCGCGCCCCTAATTATCTTAGTCAGACCGTATGGTGTTTACTTCAGGAGTATAACTCTGCTATTGCTAAGATCTAAGGTGTGAGTCGTTCGATTCCACAGGATATTTATCTAATCTAGCTGAGGACCCTTGTACATTTGGATTTTACGTCTGATGGGTGTATCAGTCACTAATGCCATGCGTTCTTATCTGGGTAACTAGGGGTAGGCTTAGGCGAAGTCACTAAATTCACTTTCACCACGCATACAATCGCTCAACTAGCTCCAGAGGTTGCTATCTCGCGGCTACATGAAACAGTACATAATGTCAGTGCAGCGAGTCTCTGCCCCGAGATCTGGTCACAATAAATTGTCAGTCGCACGTTACAAGTAGATCGTTTATGATTCTTGGCACAACGCAAGATGGCAATCTAATGATCAATACGTCTCAGATACACAGGGCATCATCAATCTCGTCCCGCCCCAGCATACCAGGCATTTGTTCTAGGTATCTGCGCGCTCGTTCGGGTTGATTTTAGATCGTTTTTGGGATCATTGAGAGGCGGCTGGAGAGGGCAAGTGATAGTAACGCAGATTGAAGCGAATGGACGCCATTGCGGATGCTGAGCCAACCAAGATTTTGGGGCGGGGCGCTGGAAGGGCGGGTCTGGAAGGTTAAACATAAGGCGTACTGTAGCCGCAAGGGCAGCGAGTATATCTTAATAGGTCCTTCTAAGCTTCTTAGCATTATGGTGCATAGTGGGATCTTCATAAGTGACGTGGAAACACGGCCTGACATTTCAAGTTGCACTGGTTGGCCTGTTTGTTGCAAAAATGTTCGATGTATGGAGTTCGAGTAAATCTTGGTAGGGTACACGAGAAGAATTTGCGCGACTGCATAGTCATAAGAGCTTTTGGGTCAAT
This sequence comes from Ceratobasidium sp. AG-I, assembly GCA_015039395.1. NCBI lineage: Eukaryota > Fungi > Basidiomycota > Agaricomycetes > Cantharellales > Ceratobasidiaceae > Ceratobasidium > Ceratobasidium sp. AG-I. The sequence continues at coordinate 69,136 of MU132238.1, forward strand.
AACAACGCTAGAATACAGAGCTAATTGCAATAGAATCGCCTTGAACATCAGGAATGCGCGTAGGCAAACATAATCCTCAGCAAACATGGAATATATGCGCAGTTGGGCTTGTGTCACAGGATCTCGCTTGGTTCAGCCCTTCGCCATTGAGGGCAGAGACAAAAAGTTCTCAGACCACCAAAATCCGAAATAAGGTATTCATCAAAGTCGATGCACTCAAGGGGTAACCGTAGAAACATGAATCACAGTTATACTTGGCTTCGCGGACATGTTTATGGATTTAGCCGAAAGGTATTTCGAAGGGTTTAGGTAAATAAATTTATCTCGGTAGTATATAATAGCCTTCGAACAGCGAGCTTTAGCGTCACTGTGGTAGCTCGAGTAGTCCACTCGGCTTATCCCATGTGACACTATCTGGCGGACACACAAAACGGTGCAAACTCTCTTTATGCAACCAGTCCCTGCCTCAAAGTGTTGAGATAGGTAAGACGTTTCAGACACGTAGAGTTGGGGCGTCACTCACGCTTGCTGGCATCTCGTGCTGCAATAAGTCAACGTTAAACATTCTCCGCAGATAAGATATCCCAAAACGCTAGTCTCCGCTCCAGCGCACCGCGGATACGTGCATGGCTGAGCTTCTGGTCGTTCCATACACCCGAGCGCATTTCCAAATAGGAACCAAGCTGACCTACGACTTTCAAGGTGCAGCTGGAGCGGATGAGTTGGTGGGAGAGACATAGTTTCGATTTGGAGAAGATAGCTGACGGTCTTGTGCCAATCGAAATTCCTGGATTGGAACATCGAGGTGACAAGTTCGGGGAAACTACGCAGGCGGTTGGCCAAGAGATTGAGGGAGTTAATAATCTTTTCGGAAATTGCTGTAAAACATTCATTGAGTGCAAGAGTTGAGTGTAAGCATGGGAAATAAGAGATAGGGACTAACTAAGCTCTGGATTTTTCCTAGATTTGGCCGCAACGGGAGGTGCGAGGAGTAATCGGGCGGTGAGATTAACAATATCAATTTGATCAAACATCAACAACAATTGGGGCCAAGTGTTGGCTTCCATATGTTGACGAGTGCCTGTGCCACCAATAAATGCTCTACCAACGGGGCATGTGAGTGCGCCTGCTTGCGTTGTCTTCAAATTAAGAGCGGTACGTACACAGAACCATCAAGCAAAAGGGTAGCGTATGACAAGATGGTCTCCCAGGATTCTCCCTGAGGGTGCTGGCTCGTACGAACTATTTCATACCAGAGACGGTTGAAGGCGGTTGTGAATATAGGTATGTGCAAGTGAAACTGCTTGGAGCCTTCGGCAGCCCGTATAGCGAATTCGGTAAGCAGCTCGGTGTACCGTAGCTTTATTGGAGTCCCTCTGTCATGGCGGAGCGAAAGCTGACGGAGTACAGCAGTGACGATGACCTCTGCGTCAGCAACATCCATCGGCCCACTAAACGAGAGCTTCCCCTCTCGGACAATCTCGTCTAAAAGGGTTTCCATCAAGGAGTACTCGAGTGGCGATGCTGCCAAGAAATAACGGACCACTATGTCACAATGCATTGCCCACAAATTAGGGGGGAAACTATGAACAGAATGAACTAAATGAATTTGGCGATGACAAGTTAAACACCCACCTATTATGTGAAGGGAAGCTCAGGTGAGCCCACATGACGCTAAGGAGTACTGGATAGCCAAGCGCAGGAATATGAATTTGAGCTTTGAGTATGCCATCTCGTCCTGAATAAGCGGCCGCAATCATGTTCATGGCGCTGTGGAAGCTGTGGCCGCCCACATTCTTTAGACATATCGGATCTGGTGTTTCTGGTGGAGATTTCCACCCCACGAGATCCTTGAACCCGAGTAGCCTTCCACCACGGTTTTCAATGCCTCGATGAATGAATCTCATCGACCATGATTTTAACAAAGATAGAACCTCAGTCCCGTCGAGTCTAGACGAAATCGGCACAGACTCGATAAACGGGATTAATTGTTGATTTTGTGCGAGTAGTCCCAGTTCAGTAGCGAGCCCGAGAATTTGAACCAGCAAGAACCCGTAAGAGCGCCTGAACAACTACAAGGCGCCAGCGGTTAGTCGTATCAACTAGAGATTTGGGTAAACGGGGAGGCCTAACCAAGGGATTTCCGTGGTTCTCTAGAATATGGAACGAACAGGCGACCGCAGTCATTTCGTTTACTAGAAGCGGCATGAGCTTAGGGTGGTATATTACGGATAAAGCCGCCTCCAGGGTGGAGTCAGATGCGGTTCTAAGATGGTTTGGAACAAGCAATTGGATAGCAGATTTAACTTCAGCAGCAGAATACTTCTTGATACGCGAGGTTTTCTTCTGCTCGATGTAATCATCCAGAGGTATGCCTCTGCTGGAGTTACCAGTGAAGTTATGCATAGGTGGTGGTAGAGAACGAGAAACACGTGGGTGACAAGAACAGCACGTGACAAGAACACCACACACATTATAAGCAAACAGATCGCGCCAACGGCCCTTTTCAATATGATGCCATAAAAGGAGTAAGGTTACACTACAAAATAAATTCGGTGAATCTAAATTGCGGGAGAGTTACAACAAGGGCTCTGGGTACTTAGTCGCTCGTTACGATATCACATAAACTAGCGCATGCGACGCCTAGAGCTCTGTCTCATAATAGACCCACATTGGCAAACTCTAGACAATCCGTTTCAGCTTGATTGGTGCCATGCCATTGTGAATAAGTACTAGGAACCTTTGGCTTGGAAAATACAGTTTGGCTAAAGCCAGCATGTCCAAACCCGACGCTGCCGCCGTTGTTAGGTCGCTTCATATCTCACCCCGCGGGGTGTAAATGATTACCATGGGTATATTTGTCTCAACAAGTTTGACACCAGATTATTTATTTTCGTATTCATAGCGATTTTTCAGATACAACAATCACTACACAGATGTTGCGACGACTGGGCCAGTGCTACAGACAGACATGAAAGTCACAGCAAGTGTTACGCATTTCGGTATATTGTTGAATATCACAACGTTTTGCTCAATGAAAGAACATGTTCGAGACCAGGGCAACACCTCATATGTCTGAAACTCACCGGCCTTGCCCTCGCTTCCATCTAATGTGCCTCACATCAAGGTTTTTCAACAATCTAAATAACCTCTTATTTTCCACGAGCGTCGTCTTCTCCAGGACGGCACCTGATTTCACCCTCGTCGCCATGTGCTTACCACGCATATCTTGCCACTCCGTGTGGCATATATAACCCCGCTCTGGTCCTCTCTAACTCTTCAAACACACCCCCTTCTCTCTTCTGGTCTCAGTTTTCTGCTATTTTCGTTTTACCACATACACACACTCTCACAAACCCCACCCTCTCTCGGCTCTGTTTTCTTCCCCACTCCAAAACACGCAAACATACTCGAATCTTACTACATAACCCAGCCATGAAGTTCTCCGCCATCGCAGCAGCCCTTGTTTCGGCCACGGCCGCCTATGCTCACTCTGAAGTCCGCGCCGTCTTTATCAACGGTATGTTTTCTTACTTTTCAGTCCCACTCCACCCAGTGGGGCTGATCGTTTTGGGTAGGCAACGACCAAGGTCTCGGTGCGGGCACTTACATCCGTGCGCCTCCGAGCAACAGCCCCGTCAAGGACCTCACCTCCTCGACTGTTGCTTGCAATGTCGCCAACACCGCCGTTCCCAAGACCCTTGAGGTCTCCGCTGGGGACGTCATCACTTTCGAATGTAAGCCCGCATCTCTCTCATTTCAGATTTCAGGTCTAATGATTCCATTCGAACAGGGTCGCACGACAACCGCAACGACGACATCATTGACCCCAGTCACAAGGGACCCGTCCAGGTCTACGTTGCTCCCACCTCGTCCAACGGTGCTGGTGCGGTCTGGGTCAAGCTCTTTAGCGAAGGCTTCACTAGCGATTGGGTAAGTCTTGACTTGCAACCTGTTAAAATTCATATCTCATCAGGCGCGCATATAGGCTACCAACAAGCTCATCGCCAACAAGGGACACGTCTCGATCACTGTTCCCGATCTCACCGCTGGCGAGTACCTGTTCCGCCCCGAGATCGTCGCCCTGCACGAGGCCGACGCTGCCTTCAACGTCAACTCTGCTCGTGGTGTGCAGCTCTACATGGAGTGCATTCAGTTCAAGGTCGTCTCGTCTGGTTCTGTTGCGTTGACCGGAGGTATCGACTTTGCCAAGTCTTACACCTACGCCGACCCCGGTCTGGTCTTTGACGTCTACAGCAAGCCCGGATCCTCGTACGTCGCGCCCGGCGGTGCCGTTTCCTCTCTCGCCGTCTCTGGACAGCTCGGAATTGGCCCTGTCCCTGCTGCTGGCTCCAAGCCTGCGACCTCTGCCGCCGCCGCTACCACGTCCGCTGCCGCGCCCGTAACCACCGCCACCGCGACCACTGTTGTTGTCTCTAGTGCTGCCCCTGCGACCACTGTTGTTGTCTCAACTGTGGCTCCTATCACGACCTCCCGCTCGGCACTCCCAACGACTAAGATTACTACCGTCACCATCCGCTCGTCTGTTGTTCCCACGTCCGTTGTCGTCGTGACCTCTGCCGACCCTGTCGCAACCCCCTCTGCCTCTGCTTGCCCCACCAGTGGATCAGGCTCTACTGAGGCCGTTGCCAAGTACCTCCAGTGCGGAGGCATCGGCCACACTGGCTCTACTACGTGCGTCTCTGGCACGAGCTGTGTTGTCCAGAACCCGTACTATTCCCAGTGCCTCTAAGCCTCTTCACTGAGGAGAATGGTATTTGTACGAGGTTGACCTCGTAGGCTTTGTTTCATTCGTTTCGTTTTTGTGGGTTTGTGTATCTTTGCGGGGCACATTGGTGTGTAGTCCCGTGGTATGGGAGTCTGACGTGCTCTCGCTTTCGGCACCTGCGCCCGTACCATTTCTTCTGTATGTACTGGAGATCGAGACATCAATCGGAACATGAGGCTTTTACCCAAAGTCTTTGAATGCGTGCACCCGTTTGACTGAAATTTGCGGAAATCTGCACCCCAGTTTACTCTGCTTATGGTACTCCACATGGTCACAAACTTCCCTAGCGTGAGATCTAGATTTATGAAAAGACGAGTCAAGATGGCCAAGTTACAAAGTCATCTTCGGCTCAGCGCCTTCCAAAAGGAAAGTAGAAATAAGGCCGATCAGTGAGTCCGGTGGGTCGAAGGTAAGCGCTGTAACCACCTGACCATCTTGGCTCAGTTTATTAGGGAGGATAGGGTGACTAAGAAGTGCGGCCGTAGCTATTGAGACACCCTACCCGCTCCACACTTATGCCTATGTACTACGTCTACACATTCAGATAGAATGTTTACTGAGATATTCAATTTGGCCTCAAGCCAACACCCAAAGTAATTTCAAAATGGTCGTAGCTGCTAAGGCACTTGGCTGGACTTAGGATCATACTGGTCAGTTATGTACAGACTTAGATGGAATAGCTACTTAAGCACCCATTCCATTCAAATGGTGAGTTACAAAATCCCAACGCCAACCCAGTTCTGGATATAAACTGTAGGGAATACCGCCTCGCGAACATATAGCATGATGCACAGTATTATCATTTATCCAGTCTCTGCACAAAGATCTCAACGTAAGCAACCCTAATCAGTCCCCCAGGCGAAGTGAATCACTTACGCTTGCTGACACGCCACGGAACAGTAGATTGCACACAAACATACCTCACACATATATCGGCCCATGACGCTTGTTTCTACGCCCGCGCATCTGGGGTATACACATGGCACAGTCTCGAGCTGGAGTAAGCATCCGAAGTAGTCTCCCAGTCGGCGCCAGACAGACTCGAGCACTTTGAGATAGGGCTGGAGCGGATGGTTAGGTGAGAGAGACATCGACCGGAGTTGGAGGATATAGTTGTAAGTTTTGAGCCAGTCAAGGTTGTTATGTTTGAATGTGTCTTGGGCGAGCCTCTTAAATTTAAGGAACGCGTATACCAGACTGATGATCGCCTTGAGGGTGTCATCGTATGTTTCTTTGCTGTCCGGTTTGTCTAATTCGATGTTGAGGCTTGGGAAACCCTCGCGTACGTTGATAATGTGATGGACTGACCTGAGGATGGATCATCAGCAACGATGGTTGCCAATGGAAGTAGCAGTAAACGAGCGGCTATGTTGATAAAGTCAACCTGAAGAAGAAGTGAAATTACGTCGGGCGCGGGTAGGTCTTTGGGGGGAGGGTCAGAGTTCAGTAGGACTGTAGAGGTTCTTTTCAAACAATGTAACTCAGTGTAAGAGTTTACAAAACGAAATCAACAGAAGTACGTACTGAAGGGCGTATGATAGGAGGTTTGCGTAGGCTAAGATATTTTCCCAGGACTCTCCATCGGATTCTCGGCAGGAGTGATCCAATTCATACCACAAACGGTCGAAAGCAGCCAGAAACGTTGGTGCGTACAGATGAAACAGCCCACTCCTTTCAATAGCCGTAAGCGTATGCTCAATGAGCACTGCCATAAACCGCATATTTATAGGAGCTCCGTTGCCCCGTCGGAATGAGAGTTGAAGAAGGAGGGCGTTGGATAGGGCTGCTGCGTCGGCACCGTCGATAGATGCTGTAACAACCGGGCCGTACACTTTGAATGAAATTGTTGTCAGAAGTGCGCTCATGACGGAGTGTTCACTGGTCGAAGAATTTAGGAAGTATCGAATAATCATTTCCCTTAGCGTCCGTAAGCAATGAACTATCCATAATCAATACATGTGGCTAGCTTCATATTTCCTCAAATTACCAGGATTGATCACTTACTGGTCGCTTGGCGTCAAACAAAGGTGCCAAAGCAAGACAATAAAAATCGCCGGATAGCCGAGGTTAGGAATCTGGCTATGAGTCTTGAGTATGTCGCTCCGTGCGTCATATATGGCTTCGAGGAGAAGAGCCGCCGTTGCAGTACCGAACCCTCCTATGTTCTCGAGACAGACCCGTTCTTGCGCTTCTGGCATTATACCGCCTAGCAAGTGCTCAAGTCCGGAAATGCTCGATCCTTCCGAGATGTACACTCCGATATCTCTCATAAACCAGAAGTTGAGTGGGACTGAGATGTCAACTCCGTCTGGTCTCGGTAGTGCATCTAGAGATTCGACAAACGCGGAGAGCTGGCCGCATCGCGCGAGTATTCCAATCATAGTAACAAGTCCGAGGACTTGAAGAAGCAGAAATCCAAAGGAACGCTCGAGAAACTATGAAGACCCAATGTCTCAATTGACTGAACGAATTACTAGTCGAGGGTAAAGACTTACTAGATGGTCCCTCCGGTATCGGAAAAATATTGAGAGCCAGACGTTTGTAAACCTATCATGCACGAGGAGCTCCAAGAGTTCAGGGTAATTGGTTACCGAAAGAATCGCCTCTAAGATAGAATCAGAGACCATTCCTGCACGTTTGAGGGTGAACACCTCAATAGCGAATCTAACAGTATCAATGGAATGCACTGGGTAGAGCGAGGGCTGCCAGTTATCAATATAAACTTCCAGAGGCACCCCCATCTGGCATCAATAGAAAGACCGGACATCAGTGGCAGGGATTGAGGAGGACCCAGGGCACGTGTATGCGAGACGTGAACGGCACGTGACATAGATGCCACGTTTTGAGCAAATAGATCGCGCCAGCAGGAATTTTCTACCGCGTCGACAATGGCCCATTACCTCGGACTCGAACTTGCGACGGAACACATCAGGGCGAGCGTTGTAGATGAAGGCCTCGACGTTATATTCACTACTGCGGTCGAATTCGACACGGAGCTGCCCGAATTCCAGACGCGAGGCGGGCTTTTCACCGCGCCAGGAGATGTGTGCACGACGAGCGTAGAAATGTGGTTAAAGGCCCTAGGTGAGCACTGCATCTTCTCTATGAGCTAGGCTAATTCGGCCTAGATTTATTGCTCGCCAAGCTCAAGGTAGGCGTCGACCTTAGCAGGGTACGCGCCGTAGGAGGATGCGCCCAGCACGCGGCAGTTTGGTGTACTTCTTCGGCGCAAAAACATCTCTCTGGACTTGATCCATCCAAAAATCTTCATGCTCAGCTTGGCACCCCCTCGACTCTTGCTCTCGTCCACACCCCTGTTGTCCAGGATACATCAACCGCGACCCAGGCTCGCTCCATCGAGGCCGCGCTTGGTGGGCCCGACGCGCTTGCACAAAGACTTGGTACAGCTAGTCCTACGACCGCCGCACAAGCGATCAAGATCCGCGAGGGCAACCCAGATGCGTGGACCCATACCTCGCGTGTTATTCTTGCCAGTGCGTTCCTCGCTAGTGTGCTCGTTGGAGACTGGGTTCCTGCTGCTGAGGCTGAGGCTGTTGCAACGGGGTTCTGGAACGTCGAACGTGGCGCGTGGGACGCCGAAGTACTGGAGCTCGTCGCGGCTGGAAAAGAGGAGGGCGAACGCCTCAAATCGATGCTGGGTGGGGTTTGTTCCGCCGGCACAACCACTGTCGGCAGCGTCGGCGCATACTTTATCCAAAAATACGGGTTTGCTCCTGGTGAGTCGCGTCGCGTCATCAGTTCTTTTTCGTATGACTAACATCAAGCAGATACGTTGGTCGCACCATTCACCTCGGATCACCTTGCAACGTATTTGTCCCTCTCTGCCTGTCTCGCTTCGCCATCTTCCTCCCAAACTCCCGACGCGATTCTCGCATTCGGCCCCACCGACGTCCTCCTGTCCCCGGTCCCACCATCTGTCCCCTCACCCCCGCGTTCACGGCACTATGCGCTCCTACCACACCCTTGCACACCACGTGCATACATCACACTGCTCGCCTCACGTAATGGTGACGTTCCGCGCGCGTTGGTACGAGACATGTACACCAAATCTTGGGCCGCGTTCGATCGTCTCGTGAGCGTCGTCCCACCTGGAGGCGCTATTGGACTAGACGACAAGCTGTTCAGCTTTTGGATGTTGCAACCCGAGGCACCACCGTTTGAGCACGTCAAGGGTATATTTAGGTTTGAGACGGGTGTCAAGGTGAACGAGTTCCGAGACTTGCGAGCGAACCCCAGGTGAGTCTAAATTTAATTTCGTTCGGAATTATTTGTAATAACTGTAACGGGCGAATAGGTGTCTTCTGGAGTCACAGCTACTGAACCTGCGAGTTCGATATGCTCGTATGGCCGCACTACTTTCTCCTTCGACGTCCTCAACCGCATCTCGCCCAGCATCACTTCTTGCAACCTCACTCTCCCATACGTTCGACCCATACAACTCGCACACGCTTCCTCCGAGAATCCTCGCATTAGGCGCCGCAGCTGGGTTCGCTTCTGTCGCAAGCATCGCTGCCGATATCTTTGGCGCGCGAGTGCTAGTACCACGAGGCGTAGTGGTCCGAGGTGCTCCTGTCACACCGTTGATGACTCCGACCCGTGCGCCAGTTGGGATGGGCTTTGCAGGTGGTGGGGGAGGGTTTGGTGCGTACGGAGGCGCAGGGGGAGGAGGTGGGAGTGGAACGTCCACGCCTGGACTTGCCGTACCTGGTCAACAACCACAACCACAACAGGCGCCAGCAGAGACGCGTGCGGCCCTCGGAGCGGCGTACTTTGCGCGTTGGGCAGCTGGGCCTAGTGGAGTCGATTTCGAGGAAGATGTGAGGACCGTGTTGAAAAAGCGAGCAAAGTTGTCCGGGGGTCTTGGGCTTGGGGGGTTAAACTTGGGCTCGGGGGGCTCGAGTGGTGCGCCAATGTTCCCGCTTGCGATTCCGGCTGGGGTCAGCGCGTATGGGAGGTCTGGGTTGGGGTCGAGTGTGCTTGTGGAGGAGGACGAGGAGGAAGAGGAAGAGAGCGTTGGAGGGATGAATGGCTCTGGGTCTGGAATGATGGGGATGGATGATGATGGGAGGGAGAGGACTATTACGGGCTCGACGGCCGCGACGAGTATGAGTCTACACCTCAATATTCCAGGCCAAGGAGGCAACCTTTCTCTGTCGAACCCGAGTTTGTCGCTGTCGAACCCGCCGGCGGGAGGGAATGGAAATGGGACTGCAAGTGCGTCGGTACATGCGTTACCGACTGATGAGGCGGATGCGATGTTAGGGCTGGCAAAGGTTGCAGAGGGAGATCTGGATGCGTTTGCGGCATATGCGGCGCTCGTGCCCGAGTGGTGTCGGTTGGAGGGGATGCTTGTCCGAGGGGTGGTCTAGTGGTGTATCCTGGTGACACGCCCGCGCCTCACGAGAAAAATACCCGAATAGAGAAAAAGTGGGGAGACGATTTAAAAAGGAACGATGGGAGGTACAGTTTTTTAGTTGGATTTACCCGTATCTATTTCTGCTCTGTTTGCTTGCTTGCTTGTTTGTCACACTTTTTGCTTGTCGCACGGTGTATACCACAGCATTATTGCTTTCCGAGTTGATCAATCACGAGCTTTGTTTATCCGGGGTTTCGAAGAATGAGAGATTGACAAAGCTTCAGCTTATGAGGAGATAGCATGGAAGCATGGCGATCCGCTAGTGCATGTACGTGTTTTGGGAAACGAGATCGCTTTCTTGTTCGGGGCTACGCCCTATGGTGTGGCACACAAGATGCGCATATATTTATATTCCACCCCAATAATGAGAGATAGAAATCAGGCTATCATTTGATAGACTCATAGGTTAACATCTATGTGGTTCTTTAAGCCAAGCAATAAGCCTTGATTTATTTGTTAGCTGAGGATACTACTTACCGTAAGCGCCCGGGAAGTGGGACAGATTTGAGATGTTTTGTGCGTCGCACGATGATACGGCATCGCAACTACGAGACAGATATACCGCCATATACTCTAAGAATTTCTCTGTAGCGTAGCAAAAAATTAGATCTCATGATGCCTGCAATGACGAGATACGGCGACCTTTACGCAAGACAGCTTAAACAGCCGGGAAGCGGGACAGTCGGTCTTACCCAAGTTTTTGAGCTTGTGAAGTCGAACAAAGAGTTCCCATGTAATAATTAGTCATCAATGAACCTGCCTAACATGAATGGGTCTTGATTTTGAAGCAGAAATCGGGGCACAGCGAGCATATAGCCGATTAAGCAGAGCATTCCAATACGACGATCTCAGGCAAAGGATGGCGGCACAATACACTCCAGCCTGGTTTGAACCATAATAAAATCTTACAGGAAGAGGTATGGAAGACTTAGCTTATATAGCTACTCGTTTGGGTCTTGTTACAGTGTAAAACTGAAAGCAGGAATCGGTGAACATCGCCTTTTCTCCCCTCTTCATGTATTATACGGGGTTGATATTGGGCATAGAGGTGTGCCATGATCATAGAAGCTGTCTACGTAGCTGACTGCTTCATTAAAATGAGCATATTCCTCTACTTTGAATTGAATTCTATGAAACTATAATAACTCCCCCATTTTCGTGCACAAAACTTCCCGGATCACTGGCAGTTTTAGCTCATTTTTCGCTCATACATAACCTCAGATGCCGAGTTAAAATAGCAGACACTTTGGGCTAATTTGTTCACCTTAGAATCAACAAAAACGGATTCGTCCCACTTCCCGAGGTGGTCCCGCTTCCCCGGCGTCTACGGTACTACTGTATTGTTAAACAACTTCCAGTAAACTTCAGAATAGCGGTATATCCTTTACCTCTAATTCATATCACAACTTCAGTCTCGTAGGGTCTATCCGTTTGTATTTATTTTGTAGCCGAGATCTTCCATGATAGATGGAGTACGTTTATGCTTGGAGGCGAAATAATTGTTTGTTACTGTATGACGACTCGCAGGGTTCAAAGTTGATAAGGGGTGGCTAAGTGGCTTGCTGGCAGATGCCCTGATCTCTGCCGTCTCAACATTACAACATGGAAGAGACGCCAAGCACTGAAGTTCTACACAATCTTGTATATCATATATTCCTGCCTCCAGGGCTTCCCCAGGAGGCTCCTGAAGAGGAAGAGGAAGAGCAGATCAACCTAGCGCTTGTCCATTCTGTCGCCCGAACAATCATACTCTATCGACAACACGATTCGCAGCGTCAGGAGCAATGGGATCGACTTAATCTTATGCTCACTCGCTTGGCCCGCCATATCGAGTTTTACAATGAGACAGATCAACTTCAACGGGACATATCTGAGATGGAAGTTGATGGTAAGCATATTGATTATTTGGGCTAACGGTTCACTAAGACATATACATTCTATCTGAGTAGATGTTTTAGCTCTCCACATCTACGCCCAAAATGCAGCAGTCCTCGTTCGCAAAAAAGCTTTATCAACGATATTTGAAGTTTTCGAAGTCCAGGCGTCCAATTCTGAAGTAATGTCAACGCCAGGAAAATTGGTCCGCTCTTATCCGGGACCGGCGGTTGAAGTGCCCAATACTATTGTCGATGACCCAGATTTTGTGGCAGAAATCTCAAACTTTCTTGTTCAGATGGGCAGCGAGGAACTTGAAGAATCGACCGCGACTACGACTAAGGCCGGTGAGGAGGTCCACGAGACTCGCGATTCTGCCCACCCCCACTTTATCTCAGAGCTATTTCTGGGTTTCCTACGTGGCATGGGAAAATCAGTTGAACCTCGTCGAGTAGTCAAACGTATCGCCGACGAGGCCTTATGGTATGATGCCTACAGACCCTGGCGCCGGTCTCAAATATGGTTAATTATCCGGGTTGCAATCCAGACTACACTTACGTCGGTCACCGACTACAAACATTTCATGGTCTTTTTTGAGGCCCAGCTATTACTTCTCTCTCTGAGGGGAAACTCGTTCTCCAGCGACCTTCTTTTTGCCATGAGGGCGAAGATGTCTCGCCGTCTATACAAAGTCCAAACCTCAGTGCCCCAATTCATCATGGATGCGGTCAAGATAACGTCGGACAAGACCGAGAAGACCCTGCAGAAGCGATGGGGGTCAATTCAACTCTCTGAAATACCAACTATCCCCTCGAAACCAACATTATCTGCTCGACAGGCTGCTATTCAGCATATGCTCCCACACTCTCGCACATACCTCGAGAAGCTCTTTCGCGGGGTGCCAAATTCTAAAAGCTCCTCCCTCTACACCCCGGCCCAACAGCCGAGACTAATGTCCGAGAATATCGATGATTTCAGTCATGGTGGTTTCACTTCAATGTTTTCAATTGATCCACGTGTTGCTCTTTTGGATTTTGAGGCCGCAGTTCAAAATCACCTTCCGGCGTGGACATCAAAGGAGCTTAGAAATAAATCTGCGTGCGCTATAGTTGCTTCTTGCCTGGACCAATACATACTCGCCGCGCCTTCCTATTACACCATAGATGCCGCCGACAAATCGATCATGGTCTTAACAATTATGATGCTATGGGTGTCACTAGATCGTCTTGCAACGTCCCAATGCCCACTCCTCATCGACTACTCGCCGGAGATCCCTAGGACAGCTGTCGAGCCTCTGCTGCTTCACATTGCACCCCACATTGAGCACGCTAGACTAGTTCAACAACATATTAGTAATCGATACGCCACAGGAAAGGGGTCTGTATTTACGGACGAAGTGACCCACACCTCGTTTTCGGTCCGGTACTTTCGTCAGTCGATTGAACACCAGCAGCTCAAAGCGGCGATTGAGATGGATGCACGTGCCAAAAGGAAAGAGAAGTTAGACGATTTGTCCGAGCAGAATAGCGACTACGCCAAATTTGTGGAATACGCCAACACTCTAGATCACACTTTCCAGGATAGCCAACATCGCCGGCTTCACAACAAAGGCCTTTGCGAGAAGTGCCAATGTGAGAAAAGTGCATCCAACATGAATATTGAAGTTCACGAGTGGCCATTACCATCCGACCAAGTACAAGCCGAGTCTGTTGTGTTTGAGCTCAAATGCCCCGAAACCTTTCGTCTTTGGCGAGATGCTACTTACAGCATTCTCTGTGATCTGGGTTCATCTGATCGAGGTGGCCTCGCCGATCCTTATTACGTTCTCACCGATCAAGACGGCCTAGGACAACGAAACCCAAGGCTAGCAATTTCAGACTGTAGAATCACGCTTGCCTCCCCAACCAAACCGTTTGTCAAATCCCACTACTCGATCGTCAGAATCCCTGCGCGCGAGGATCGTGTATGCGTCAATAGCGGGCTTTCCTTCAGGTTGTTCGACACTCGCAAACAAATGTGGGCCGCGGGGCCGTTCTTGGGGACCTCCTTCGTGAAATATGGTACTCTTAGCCTGTCAAACGACAGCCCATACCACCATCTTCGCTACGCCCTAGAAGGAACTAGTCACAATTCGAACCAGGTGCTCGCAGATCAGTCCGAATGTCCCAAAGAGCTCAGTTTGCACGAGCACATCGCTTTTGGATCCCTTCGTAGCGGACCCAGGCTCCAATGGATGAATATTGCCAGGGAGCTCGAGGAGCGCTCATTGAGGTTCAACCGCGACGAAGTATTCTCGCTCTGTGCTCAGGCAGCCTGGCAGCTTGGACCGCCGGCTGAAGTTAGCCCAACTCGCGACTGGCATACTGAACTCAACAACGTGACTTATGGCCGACTATTGATTGCTCAGTCTACGAGCATCTTGAGCCAAGTGAGTGCAAACTGGCGTGAGGCTACATCTGTGAGAACTATCGGTATGTTTTCATATACTCGACATCTATCTGGTTTTAATTCCCGACATTTAGTAATGCTCGTGGCCCGCCTTTTTGCATCCGCAAGCGACCCTGGCATACTTCAAGCAGCATACACCTTTCTACAAGAGGCCCGTAAAGTAACCTTACTGTGGTTGGACAAGCTCTTGATACGACTGCAGCATGCGGACCAAGTCTCTGGTATTATAGAGTTTCGGCAACGAGTGTGTGAAGTCGCAGCAATTTGCCGCTCCACATACGACATCGATCCAAATCATCTCAGTGCGGTCCTTTCGACCCCTGAAGACATTTCAACCCTCCTTGCGTGTCTTGTCACTATACACAAAAACCAGCCTGCCGAGCTCGAAAAAGCGCCAGTTGTATTCCAAGTCCTGATAGGTCGAGATCGTCGCTTAGCGCATACAACCGCTCCAATCATTCTTGAAAAGCTGCAACAAAACCCACATTTGTTAGACAAGTTTATGACCTGGTTCTGGCCGGATTATCACGCAGGGGCAATAGGATGGGCCCCATTATCGAAGGTTGACTTACGATGGGTGTCAACAACGACTGGAAAGAGAACAGGGTATACTTCTCAAAAAATCTACTTTAATTTGCTGGAAGGTCAACTCCTTATTGATGGGCTCCCGCTTGGCCAACTTCCAGTGGAATACATGAATCATGGTTCTTATATGCGACTGTTTGGCCAGGTGAGTGTTTGCTGTTTAGCGCCTTTAGGGTTAGGTTGCTGAACTGCCAGTAATAGAAAGTACTTGATGTGATTCCAACTAGTTCTCCAAATATGATATTCCAAACCCGATTTGACATTGAGGGACACCAGGTGTGTTTATATATAATGTTGGTGAAACGGCTATAATCTAATCACTTGATATCGAGGTTTTATTTGCGCTCGATCGCCGGAACAATAGCTTGCGCATTCAAGCAAGGAAGAACAATGTGATGCTCGAATTGGTTCCACATTCAGAATTGGCCGACGACTTTCCAGCCTATTTTTCGTCTGAATTTCACCACTGGGCTAACGCGCAAACAAAAGTAATTGAGTTTCGGCCACTCTCTAAGCCATGGATGTCTGATGGCCCAACCTGGGAACTGCAATTTTCAAGAGAAAAATCCTCAGAGATGAAGCTTGTATCAGACGGCACTACTCGATACCTGGCAAGCGTGCATAGTTCTTTATTCCGATACGTTGCTCAACGGTTCTTGCCTCTGGAGTCCTCCTCTCACATTCACGTGGTTTGCTCTTCGGACCACCAGGTGTTTGTCAAACTTCCTCGCATGAAGCTCTCATTTTTCATCAATAGGAAAGGAGAGCTTGAATCCGACAACTTTCCCCATCAGGTCCTTGATGAGAACCAATCTTCTGGCACTATGATTGGACTGCGCAGCCAGCTGATATTGAGACCCAGTTCCTCAACTTCTCAAAATCTGCATCGATCTCGCACTGTCCTAATTCCCCACGGCACAGTGAATTTCTCGTCTGAAGGCAATCACGTCTCAGTCAACATAGATACTGGCACTAGCTCGCAGGTCACTTTTCATCAGTATCAGATCGACACCAATCTTCGAGTACTAGCAACCAACACTGGGCTTACCAGCCGCCTGTTCAAAATCTATCTTCATGCAATTACAAGTTACTGCCTTCCAGATCCGCTGACAGATCGAACTGGAACTGAAGAAGCACTTCACGAACTCTCCGAGCCAGCAACGTCTTCCTTTGAGCAGATTGATAAAGAACAAGCCCAGCTGCTGTGCTACATTGGTTCTTTGACGCCAGTTCGCGAATATTATCCAAGTCACCTCCGATCAATGCAAAAGACTCACTGGTTGGATTTATCACCACTATCCCAACATTCTGCATATGCCCCCGCTGTCAATTCCATCCTTCAGAGAGCAGATACACTACAGTTGTTCCATCCGTTGGAATTTGAGCCTCTTTCCTACACGGTACCTCTTGATTGCACACTGTTGGAGCGCAGCGCACGCAGGATGCACATATACTTCCCAGCTGAAATTGCCTCAAACCTGCCAACAGGGTTTGCTAGTGCAGATGAGAGCGATCGCAAGTATGAAGGTCGTGACTTAAACCCTCCTGAATGGGTTCACAACGGCCAAATATCGTCTTGGGCTGCTAGTTTAGTCTATCGCAGATGGAAGCAACCCACGCATGTGCCTTGCGAACTGGTATGCCTGTTTGCATCTTGGAAGGAAGTGTCGTGGCTTTCAGACGATCTCGAACTGACATACAGCTCTAGTTGGCTGTATCTTGACCTCCAGTCGTCTTGGTTCTCTGTCTATGACCTTTGTCGACAATCCAGTCACAGTGGAACACGGTATCAACTTGGATTATGCTTAGCGAGCGCAGTCTATCTTGGTGGGCTACCCACATCACTACTACCAACCCTTGTTGCCTTTTCAACCAATCCTGATTTCACAAACTTGGATCCACCCCCTTATTCATCCTATCAACTTTCCGATGGCAATCATCCAGACTTAAGTTATATTGAACATCTTGCTTTATCCTCTGCCTTCACCCTCAATGTCAGTCCAGCGGCAGAACTGGTTAAATGGGACGATGAAACAAACTACAAGTACAAACAAAGACAGCGTGACTACTATAACCAACAGCTGTCCGAAATGGCCAATGACCTTGCTAGGGAATTCGCGCATCAGTGGCCCAATATTCAACCACTATCTAACAGCACACTCACCTCTTGGTTCGAGACGGAAGATTTACACGAAGCGGTTGAGCAGTACTTCGCCAGTTGTATCAAGAACAGGGAGCTGCGCAAGCACTTGGGGGAACTTGAGGCTACTTTGACTTTTTCTGCTCATTTGTTACACGCCAATCCACCTAGAGCACCCACAAGCATGAAAAAGGCTCAGCCGACGTCTCAGGGAGGTACTGCTCCGTTTGACACAGGTCGCCTTCAGCACTTATTGGAATCTCGCGAATGCCCCGATCCTGGAGCAATTCTACATCAATCTAGTGATTATGTCCCCGTACAAAGAACGGCGGGCCCTCCTGTCGAGACTTCCCGCCTTGCCGCCTTGTTATCCGAATTTCTCCACCATCCTTCCTCGCTGCTGCACAACCGCTATGGAAAAGACCTTGAAAACAGTCGTGTTCAACTTGCAGAGCAGAGTGTAATCCAGTTTCCCGATGGGATTCCGGTTTTGGAGCTTTTAAGTGACAATTTACAACGATGCCAGGAACAACTTCGAAGGCTCTATCAAAGCATTTACGACTCCCTCGGCCCTTTGACACCGGCTGAAAGATTGGTTTCGACGGCTGGAGTGTGGCCCTGTCGTACTCCTCGAGCGATACTACAGAGGCTCTCTTTGTCGTTCCGAAGGACCCTACCTAAAAGGTGGTACAAAGTTCTGATGAAATATGCGGAGACAGTCGTAGAGTACCAACGTGCCCAATGCTTGGTTAGATTGGCCCAAGACAATAAGCAAGAGGAAATTTTCAAAGAGTTGGATCTTGATAGCAATGGTTCCAACCCCAGTGTATGCGGGCCGGATTTGCTTTTGATACAGGTTAGTCTACGTAACGCCATCCGTGAGCCTAATTTTAACGGTGCTTACTTCTAGATTGACGGGGACTTTCGTGCACGCTCTACCCAAGTGAAGGTTGCTGCCGAGATGATATATCCATCTTCCGAAAAAAATACAGTATTGCAACTCAACATGGGCGAAGGAAAATCCTCGGTAATTGTCCCAATTGTCGCTGCTGTGTTAGCAGACCGTAGCCGAATGGTTCGCGTCGTAGTCTTAAAACCTCTATGGAGGCAGATGTTCCAGCTCCTCATCAGTAGGCTGGCTGGACTCGCAGGCCGTCGCGTGTATTATTTGCCGTTTGGACGTCACGTTCACGTTGCAGGTCCACGTGCTCAAAAGATTCAAGGAATATACGACGAGTGTATGCGCGAAGGAGGGGTTCTTTTAGTCCAGCCAGAACATGCGCTTTCTTTCCAGTTGATGACCATCGATCAATTAATAGCCTCGCCAAAGAAGCCCGGTCATCCTGCTCAAGCACTTTGGGCCATTCAAGACTGGCTAGAAACCAATTCTCGTGATATCCTGGACGAAAGCGATGAGCTTTTGCACGTTCGATTTCAGCTAGTGTACACAGTTGGAAAACAGCAGCCCCTCGAACATCATCCAGATCGGTGGATATGTATACAACAGTTACTGTTGCTGGCGTCGCATCACACGTTGCTCCTCAAGAGCCGGTTCCCCGATAGCTTCAAGTACGAACCTGGACGAGATGGACGATTCCCCTTCATTCGGGTTGTGTCTAACTCGAGTCAAGCTGCAAAGCAACTAGTCCATTCGATTGCAAATGATGTCCTGGACGGCCGTATTCCAAGCCTCAACTTGGCCCGTCTGCTCCCCAACGTGCGTGAGGCGGCGCTGCATTTCCTAACCAAGCGGGACCTTCCAGAACAAAACTACCGATTTCTCAAGCACAGCTGCGATGAGTTGATTTGGAAAGGATTGCTGCTGTTTCGTGGTATGCTGGCACATGGGATCCTATTGTTCATTTTAAAGGATAAACACTATCGGGTGGACTATGGACTGGATTGCAGCCAATCGCTCCTGGCAGTCCCATATCATGCAAAGGTATATATATCCTATCCCACGCTTGTTGAAAAATCTTATGATTATGCTAGGATACCCCAAGCCTTAGAGCAGAATTCGGTCATCCGGACGTTGCGGTCGCTCTTACTTGCCTTAGCTATTACTATCACGGCCTCACTTGCGCTCAACTGGAAAATTGCTTCGAACTAGTCCACAAACTTGATGACCCTGGCCTGGAGTACGAGCAATGGGTGCTCAGGAATCCTGAGATCCCTAGAGAACTGCATCAAATGTCTGGAGCAAACTTCAGGGACCAAGATCAGCTTGAAAATACCCTCGTGCCTGCCTTTTCCTACAACAGCGCTACGATCGACTTCTTTTTGTCTTCGGTTGTCTTCCCAAAGGCAGCAAAGGAGTTTGCTTACAAGTTGGCAACTTCTGGATGGGATCTTGCTCGAGTGAAACGCCACGTAACCACTGGCTTCAGTGGCACGAACGACAATCAATACCTTCTTCCCACATCTATAGAACAGGCCGATCCAGTTCAACAATCAAGTACCAACGCACTTGTCCTCAATTATCTGCTTCAGCCTGAAAACAATAACTATGTCTGCACCCAACGCGACCACGGCAGAACTTGCTCGGTGAAGGAGTTCTTGCAACTTCTGGTGGAGCACGAACCTGAAATAAGGGTTCTCCTTGACGTGGGCGCTCAGATGCTAGAGCTGCATAACGAGGAGTTGATCCAGTGTTGGCTAGCGTTGCGGCCGGATGTTTCTGCCGGGATATTCTTCAACGATAGAGATGAGCTGGTTGTGCTAGCTCAAAATAGCCGACCTGTTCTACTCGTTTCTTCCCCGTTCTCGCAGCAGTTAGACAAGTGCATTATTTACCTAGATGACGGACATAACCGCGGGACGGATCTTAACCTGCCCCAGCATTATCGTGCGGCTGTCACTCTTGGTCCCAAGGTTACAAAGGATAGATTGCTACAAGGTATGACTGGTTCTGATCCCTAAAGGATTTGAAATGACACATGTCAGGTTGTATGCGAATGCGCAAGCTGGGTCGCGGCCAGTCGGTCATTTTCTGCGCTCCTGCTGAAGTTGACGACCAAATTCGAGAAGCGGCACAGTTAGCTTTTAATGATCCCATTGATGCACTAGACGTTATCCGTTGGGCTATGCTACAAACCTGCACCGACTTGCGACTGCACGTCCCGCATTGGGCTCAACAAGGCATTGATTACAAGCGCAGATCTAAAGCAGAGAAGAAATATGCCATCACCAGCGATACATCGTCACTCAAACAGGGTTGGACAACGCCTGAATCGCGTTCGTTGGAAGAGATGTACGGACCTTCTAGCTCCAGCTCCTCATCCGGCGCTTTGATGAAAACTGTCTTAGCGGATAGGAGTCTAAGTGAGAGGGTCCGGAGTCTAGGGATTCCGTATTTGATAGACGAAGACAATATGGGTGAAGAGCGAGAGCGAGAGGTCAATCATGAGGTGGAGAGGGAGCTAAACGTCGAGCGACCACAGAAGTCTCGACCAGCCAAGCCAAAGCTGTGCCAGGATGTCAAGACATTTATCGAAACAGGGGTTGTTCCAGTTGATTCGAAGCACTTCCACCAACTTTTTCGCTCTCTCCAATCTTTTGGAACGGGGAGCATTTCTGCTTGGTCGCCCCGCCTACTTGCAACTGCGGAGTTCTCGAATACTATGGCCAACCTCTCACACCACAAACTCAATGATTACATGCGCCCAGTTAACTGGATAATATCTGGAGCTAATGGTGTCTTGGTTATTTTCAGCCCCCACGAGATCAACGATTTTCTTCCGCTCATTAGAATCAGCACGGTGGTGCGACTGCATGTTTACACTCCCCGGGTTACGAAGTTGATGAAGTCGTTCTCTGACCTTCGGTTCTATGCGATACCACCCCTCCCCTCATCGAACTGGTCACCACCACCAATATCCATTCAGCATCAACTTAACCTTTGGGCCGGTCAACTATATCTTGATAGCTATGAAGAATATCGTTCGCTTTGCGCCTTTCTGGGGATCTACACCAGCGCACACAACCAACATGGAGGACAAGTGACAGTCCAGAGTGATGGGTTTGTCAAGCGCAACGACCGCCTTGTACTATCCAAGGAGTTTCGGGAGTACAGTGATTGCAGATTCAAGGAGAGCCCTGTTGGAATGATAAAGGAATTGACAAGCTACCGAAGGAAGAGGATAGATTATATGCGTAGTCATTTAGGACGCATATTGTATGCACGAGTACTCAACCCAAGTGATTTCTGAATCAACTGTGAGTCCTTTAACCACCAGCTCAACCGTTGATGATGTGCTGACAACATTGTTTGCTTGAAAACCAAGGTCTTGGTGTTTTCTGTCCGTTCACAAGCCAACTCCATGTATATGATGTTCCAATTGTTCCTTCCGAGTGGTTCAAATAATACGATAAAGGCCAACTACACTAAAAATACGTTTGGAAAGGGATTCGGCAGAATTCAGATGTTTTTGGTTGTGAGGTTCTAACGAGGTAGCTATGGGTGAGGGATGTCAACTGAACGATGATATCTAGTTCAGAACTACATCACCCTTCTAGAGCCTTAAGACATCTGGTACAATGATAACGGAATATCTCCGACAATATAGCCCTTGCGCTAGATTCACCTATCTTTGGGAGGTTCCAAAGCGAAGAAGGGACTTGTGCGTAATTATTAGGTTGTGGGATCTGATTGAAAGGGAGGTCTAAATGCCAGACGATTATGCGGGGTAAGCTCATATTATTTTAATGACAGAGGTCTTGGCCACAGTTGCACATATCGTATGGACACAATTACCGACTTCTGTAGACTCATTTAATTCGGGGGCAGAAAGCCAGAACGAAGAAGACCCGTCACGTGACCATTAGTTGCGTTTGATTAGGGCTCCTAGGGATTCGGTTTGACTCGGTTCGGCGCAAAAACCGTCGGTTCCTAGCTAAGCAACCGAGCCGAACCGCATTCGAACCGCCGTAACCGCCGGTATTCAGCAAGCTATCCATGTCACTAACAATCGACTCAGGAAGCCTTCACCCGCCAAGTTCTCTTTGAGAAGATATCAGAATTTAGAGTAATGTACCTGGTCGCAGTTGAAAAATCTCGTCCATCTCGCCCGGCTATACAGATTAATGATGGTTTGTGGAAGCTGCTTGAGGCGTGTTGGGTGGAAACACCTTCGGAGCGCCCTGCATCCGACACATTCGCAGTCCAGCTTGGACAAATAGTTTTATCCACGGAGCAGATTGCCGTAGAAGGAATAGTCAAACTGGGTCCCAAACACGACCCCCGCGAGGAACTAATCGGATCTGAATACAAGCCACGTGTTGCTTACGCTAGGGCGCAAAAACGACGCCCGACCCCATCGGTAGGTTTAACGAAATGCAAGGGCGGTAGTTTCTCACATCTAACACCTACAGGGATCGACACGGAATATAGGGAAACGTAAGCCGGCATTTGTTTCAGTTATATTTTCCGCTGAAACCATTCACGGTAGTATCTGATCCTCCGAGTCACGCTGCCCCGATGCGATGGCAGGTGGAGAGATGTGCTGAGGACAATCTTGGGAGAAAGTCCGGTTGATTCCCAAGTGCTGCCGCCTTGCTCTAGGAGTTCACGGAATGGGACGATGTCGCCGGACGCGAGGCACACCGAAAAAACATACTATCCGATTCCAAATTCACATTTGCGAGGCGAAGGCGCAATTTCTGAATCTAGCGCTATAACCTCAGATAGCGAGGTATCCCCGAGAGCAGCCATGGACCTATGGTTTGTTTAATTGCTATCACGCTTGGATAGCTGCTAGAGGAGGGGCGGAGGGTTGCGCCAGATTGCCTGGTTCTGATGAACTTGGAACGGCATGACGCCTACATGTGTTGCCCAGTGTCCCCCACTTCTCCTACTTGCTCGTTTCTGTTTCTATCACTAACGTATTTTTTTGCCTACTTCAAGCATGGTCTCGGTTGTCTAGTTCTCTCGTTAGCTGCTTGTGTGCACGTGTATTGGTCAGGTCTATTTACAGCTTCACCGACAGACACTACATGCACTCTGTTTGCCCACGCCTGCCAACACAACACCCTTGTGCCTCTTGATCTTCTAGTCCCAGTTTCATCTCGTCGATTCCCTCTCACCTGCTGGTTCATTTTGAGAGCAAACCTTAGCGTCTACCTTTATCTTTTTTTACTTGTATCTTTGAAATCTTTATTCTTGAAGTGATCCGAGGGCCCATGATAAACATATGGCATTCGCAGGCCTCTCCTTGTAGCAAACGGGACGGTCTTGTCCGACAGGAAATCCGCCCAAGCTGGATACTCATGTGATGGCTGGTATCATCGAAGGGATATGTGGCGATCTTAGTGAATATATGCACACAATTGGCTGGGTAGTATCGAGCAAAAACGACATCCGATTGGTTCCTCGCCTATTTAAACGTGATTGTATCTGCGTAGGGCTTAGTGTTATGTAAAGCTAGAAACATATTCTCGTGTTTAACTGGGTCTATGTTGCCACTACCTCAGGTAAGTTGTAACAAGGGGTTTCGAGCCGCGTCTGCACCGGTGCTGCCCGGAACGAATACTAGCCTGTCATAAGTTTTTACTCTTTCTTTTCGTTGGAAGTTAACTCAGCTAAAGAGTTGTTTATTTAGCCTTCCTAAATTCGTAACTGATTTACACCGTTCACTCGTTTTATCTCGTCGCTTTGTTTCAAGGATAAGTCAGCGAACAATTCCATCCCTTAGATACCTTGACATATCCACAATTGGGAAGCTGCATTCGGGAACGTCTCCTGGAAGCATTCCGAAGAGGAGATACGCGCTCGAAGTTGCGGATTGATTATGAATACCGCCAGTGGCTGGAATTTCGAGGAGGGCTGACGTAAGGGCGTGCTGCCTAATCACGTGATCTACCTTTGCGACACCTATTTATAAGGCGTTGCGTGATCTTCCGACACATCTTAATGACTTTGACTCGCGTCGGATCTTGCAATAAGCTTTGACAGAAACCCACTTTGATTGGCCCAAATAGCTCCCGTCCTATACTTTATTCTTAGAACTTTTGGTACGCGGGGCAGCACTGCCATGGATATGTTTCGGGTGCTAGTTTGCCTAGGTCGTTTGTTAACCCTTCGCACATTTCGACGTGGCTAGCCTTAAACTGAGACTCGGTCGCGATTTGCCTGACTTATAAAGTCGCTTTAGAGACTATGGCTCGACTCCACTGTTCTTGGTGTTCTCACTGGTCCAGAAACTTGTTCCTCACTTCAAATGTTCACCCCTGCGACGTCTACCGCTCTGTTAGCCTTGGCTGGGTCTGCCTTTGCCGCTCAGTCCGTTCAGCTGACGAGAAATATTCGCAGCGTTGCGAGCATGCGTGGAATTAGTAATAAAGATAGGACAAGGGCCAAGTCGTTCGCCGAGGCTGCTACCCTTCCGGGTGTTGTCCCCGCAGTGAACGAAGATGTGACCTACTCTGTTGAAGTGTTCGTTTTTCGATTTTTCGATCCATAATCTTATGACTTACCTTACAATCACAGAAAGATTGGGAGCCAAACCTTCAACCTCATTGTTGACACCGGGTCTAGTAATACCTGGGTTGGGGTGAGCGCCGCTTCCCTATTGAATAAGAAACTTGCTACAGTGTTTCATAGGCCGGAAGTCCTTACAATCCAGGACCCACCTCCGTCAATGATGGGCGCGCTGTATCTATTGGATATGGTAGCGGTTTTGTCTATGGCGTGGAGTATAGAGACACGGTGAGTCCCTTCTCGCATTATATTGCGTTGTGTTCTAACTGTCGTACCACAGATTTCACTCGGAAGTCTGACAGGAAAGAACCAATCGCTATCTGTGTCGAGTTATTCACAAGGGTTTGACGGGTTTGATGGTCCGCTCCCTGTGTTCTTCCTGCCTTGAACGATGCGCTGACTGAACCTTTAATCCAGGAATTATTGGATTTGGTCCTGAATCGCTCACTAAGGGTACTGTTGGTGGCTCGTACGAGCTTATCCCGACCGTGATGCAAACACTCGTAAATGATGGCGCAATCGACCAAAATGTGCTTGGGGTTTATTTCCAGCCTGTCACGGGCTCGGTTAGTTTATCATACTCCATTTTTAGGGTATTCTGTTGAGATAAGTTTTATAGAGCAAGAGCGAAGCGAACGGAGAGCTGTCAATAGGTGGCCCGGACTCAAGTCGATACACTGGAGATATCACCTATGTGAACATTACTACAACCCAGCCGTACTCCGCCTACTGGGGTATAGATGTTGACGCCCTGTCGTACGATGGTGCAAATCAGACAGCGCTTATACAAGCTGCTTCAGCCATCGTTGACACCGTACGTAGTTTCTCTACAATTCTTCAGTCAAATATTGATGGTTCAATCGTGTCCACATAGGGCACCACCCTAACCTACATCCCCACACCTGCGATGAAAGCGTTCCTGGCAGCAACAGACGGTGTCTTAGACCACTCAACAACGCTGGCATCGTTTCAGACAAAGCCGACCGCGAATATTACGCTCACGATCTCGGGTACAGCGTTCACGCTTTCACCAGATCAGTACCTCGTTCCGGAGGGGCAGTACGATTTATTCGGTCTCAATTCAACCTCGTACTATGCCTGGTTCACCGATGGAGGAGAATTTGGAAGCGTCAACTTTATCATTGGGCAAAAGGTTTTGGAACACCTTGTGAGTGTGGGCGCATCAGGACAAGACGAGCCTTAGCTCACGATGTTTTTGGTATACTAGTACTCCGTTTACGATACGACAAATCGTCGGGTTGGATTCGCTTATGCCGTGCCGAAGGATGCTCAGGCCGGGACCGGCGGTGTATCTACTGCCTCTCCCTCGTCGTCGCCTACGCTTTCCGTTTCGGCTACGTCGGGTTCTGTGACAGCTACGTATGCTCAAGCGACAGCGTCTACAACTTCTACACCTTCGTCGGCTGGGATGAGCATTGTGCCAGGCTCTCAGGTATGTGCCGCTCTGGGATGATTCGGTTGTTTGAAGTAAAAAGGCTGATTGAGTTTAACATGCATGCAGGTCCTTGCTGCTGTGGCGATGGTTTTGTTTTATTTCAATATGTAGCGCTGTTCTGGTTGCTTGAGTCGTGTAGCAATAGAATGTAAGAATAGATAAGCGTTGGAGTTTAATACATGCGCTGTGATTGATCAAAATCTTTATACTTGGGTCAGCTGAAAGAACTTTAGACCCCCGTATACAAGTGATCAACCGTGTAGTGAGTAATTGAATGAACCATAAGCCAAAGCTGACACCCTGAATTCTGTTGGACGATACATATTGAGATTTGCGACTTGTTGAAGAATAACAGCTGAGCAGGTGAGTGCCTGGTTTTCCTAAGCGATGCAGAAGCCTACACACATGGACATAGCATGACCTTGGAAGATTTCAGGCAAGAAAAACACCTCCCAATATCTCCACAAGTATTCATTGAACAGCCACTCCAAGTGAAACGGTACCCAATACGCAAGCGCGCCGGTAGCATATCAAGTGCGCACATGGTATCTGAGGATATCAGCCGCGGCTGGCTTTTTTAGGAGGTGCTGAAGGTAGTGTAGTTTGGTCTAGAATATTGGGAAATCTCACTTGGGTAGTTGTCGATCCTGGTGTCCAAATCAATAAGCTGGGCTGAACAAGAATGAATGATTTGTGTGTTCTAATAAGGGCTGATTTGACGCTCAGGACGTAGGACAATCAGGTCATTGATTCAACTCCATCGGTTATAAGCTGCAAAAGCAAGCTCAATACTGAAGCTCCAGAGCGAGGAGCCTCTGCCGCGGTACTTCGGTGTTCAATAGTGATTTTGCCCAATCACTTGATCTGCAGTCAGGAAAATCCCAGTCAAAGTCAACGTATTACAGGGCTCAAATCCGATAAGAAACAAAGCTTTCCTCAATTGTTATTATATGGGCGCTGTGTGAGGTTCGAACTCGCTATTAGCGATAACCAGATTTATGAGGCTGGAAACTGAACCCCCAAATTGGAATTGCGAAACCGAGCCAGGATGGTCAAGTGGTTACAGCGCTTACCTTCGACCCACCGGACTCACTGATCGGCCTTATTTCTACTTTCCTTTTGGAAGGCGCTGAGCCGAAGATGACTTTGTAACTTGGCCATCTTGACTCGTCTTTTAACAGACCTTAATATTCAAGCAGGAAAGGATGTAAGTAGCTTAAACTCAAGTGCAAATGTTGCTAATATCCAGTCAGTCAGGCGGACGCACTCAGAAACTTATGATAAAAGACTCATGTTCCGATTGATGTCTCGATCGACGGTACATACAGAAGAAACGGTATGGGCGCAGGCGCCAAAAGCGAAGACACGCCGAAACCCCGCACCGCAGGACTACACACAAACGTGTCCCGCAAAGAAACACAGAAACACAAAAACAAAACGAATGAAACAAAGCCTACGAGGTCAACCTCGTCCAAGCACCGTTCGGCTCAATCAAGAGGCTCAGAGGCACTGGGAGTAGTACGGGTTCTGGACAACGCAAGTCGTGCCAGAGACGCACGTGGTGGAACCAGTGAAACCGGTACCTCCGCACTGATAGTACTTGGCAACGGTGCCGGTGGCGCCGGATCCGCTGGTGGGGCAAGCAGAGGCGGAGGGGGTCGCGACAGGGTCGGCAGAGGTCACGACGATAACGGACGTGGGAACGACAGACGAGCGGATGGTGACGGTTGTCATCTTAGTCGTTGGGAGTGCCGAGCGGGGGGTCGTGACAGGAGTCACAGTCGAGGCAACAACAGTGGTCGCAGGGGCAACACTAGAGGCAACAACAGTGGTCGTGGCGGCGGCGGTGGTTGCGGGCGCGGCAGCGGAGGTGGTAGCGGTGGCGGCAGAGGTCGCGGGCTTGGAGCCAGCAGCAGGGACAGGGCCAATTCCGAGCTGCCCAGAGACGGCGAGAGAGGAAACGGCACCACCGGGCGCGACGTACGAAGAGCCGGGCTTGCTGTAGACGTCAAAGACCAGACCGGGGTCGGCGTAGGTGTAAGACTTGGCAAAGTCGATACCTCCGGTCAAGGCAACAGAACCAGACGAGACGACCTTGAACTGGATGCACTCCATGTAGAGCTGAACACCACGAGCAGAATTGACGTTGAACGCAGCGTCGGCCTCGTGCAGGGCGACGATCTCGGGGCGGAACAGGTACTCGCCAGCGGTGAGATCGGGAACAGTGATCGAGACGTGCCCCTTGTTAGCGATGAGCTTGTTGGTAGCCTATATGCGCGCCTGATGAGATATGAATTTAAACAGGCTACAAGTCAAGACTTACCCAATCGCTAGTGAACCCTTCGCTGAAGAGCTTGACCCAGACCGCACCAGCACCGTTGGACGAGGTGGGAGCAACGTAGACCTGAACGGGTCCCTTGTGGCTGGGGTCAATGATGTCGTCATTACGGTTGTCGTGCGACCCTATTCGCATGTAACCTGTTAGGACTGCGCGAAAGCAAGATAGA
The DNA here is from genome assembly GCA_015039395.1 of Ceratobasidium sp. AG-I. Lineage (NCBI taxonomy): Eukaryota > Fungi > Basidiomycota > Agaricomycetes > Cantharellales > Ceratobasidiaceae > Ceratobasidium > Ceratobasidium sp. AG-I. The sequence goes on from MU132238.1 coordinate 97,847, forward strand.
GACGCTCTTACATTCGAAAGTGATCACATCGCCGGCGGAAACCTCAAGGGTCTTGGGAACGGCAGTGTTGGCGACATTGCAAGCAACAGTCGAGGAGGTGAGGTCCTTGACAGGGCTGTTGCTCGGAGGCGCACGAATGTAGGTACCAGCTCCGAGACCTTGGTCATTACCTAAGAAAACGGTCAGCCCCGCTCGGTGAGGTACGAGTGGAGATAATAATATGTACCGTTAATGAAGACCGCGCGGACTTCAGAGTGAGCGTAGGCGGCTGTGGCCGAAGCAAGGACTGCTGCGATGGCGGAGAATTTCATGGCTAGTTTGTGTAGTGGGAGTCGAGTGTGTTTGTGTTTTGAGGTGGGGAACAGAACAGAGTCGAGTGAACGTGTGGTATGAGAGAGTGTGTGTGGTAGAACCGAAAACTGCAGAAAACCGAGACTGGAAGAGAGAAGAGGGTGTGTTTGAAGAATTGGAGCGAGTCGGAGGGAGGTTATATATGCTACGCGAAGTGGCGAGACACGCGTGGTAAGCACATGGCGACGAGGATGGAAATGGGTACCGTCATGAAGAAGATGAGGCTCGTGGAAAAGAAGAGACAATAGTTGGTCATTGGTGAGAAACTTTGATGTGAGGCACATTAGTCGGAAGCGAGGGCGTGGCCAACGAGTTTCAGACATATGAGGTGTTGCCCTGGTCTCGAACATGTTCTTTCATTGAGCAAAACGTTCTAATATCCGATAATATACCGAAATGCGTAACACTTGCGGTTATTTTCATATCCTTGTATGTCTGTCTGTAGTCCTGGTCTAGTCACCGCAACATCTGTGTAGTGACTGTCGTATCTAAAAAATCACTATGAATCCGAAAATAAATAAATTGGTGCCGAACTCATGCTCATGGCAATCATTTACACCCCGCGGGGTGGGGTATGAAGAGACCTAACGACAACGGTAACGGTCGGGCCGCCCGGGTATGACTCTGGCTACCAAGCGCTCAAGTCAGGGTCTTGGATACCGGCACCTTATGCTTTCTTGAGTTTCCTTTCACGCTTTGTGCAGTTTCTAGAATTAAGTAGCAGTGCATATATTTAAGAAGCTAGGGTGGGCAGACAATGTCCTTGGTTGCGTCGACCGCTTGTATTGCGCTTCAAGGGTAGATGATCACCAAGCGCATTGACTGCGCACTGAAATTGGCCCCATCAGGTGAAAATTAAAGCCAACGGCGTGTCTCCTCAACAAGCTTGTCCGGTGGAAAGGCTCAAATCGCACAATGAGATCAGCGTTCTGAAGGGAATCTTGACTTTCGAGCTATTTTCTAGTTTGAAAAGTGTAGCTTGTCTATGCGTGATTTTCATGGTGAGAGGACTCCATGGCCAGACAATTCATTTAGGCACCTTTTGGTCCAATATCCATAAGCCTGGATCCTCAATAATCCAGATCGTGGACATGAGGCAGACAAATCTTGGCCGTCATTAGAGGAAGAGCTGTGGCGAAAAAAACGTTGGTGGAGTGTTCATGACTACGCGATAAGTAGATGTTTACGCAAGAGCATAGCACACCGATTCAAGCGTGGAGGAGTCGTGTGTAAGACACCTTACGACAAGGAAATTGAAACGTCCCAGTATAATTATAGCTGGCCGGTTGGAGAAAGTTTTCAACATGTTGCCGTCTCGTGCGCTCTGGCATTCGTTTTCAGCAGCATTGAGAAGTTCGACATCAGGACTGCTACTCTACAAGCGGTTGCCAGCATTCGGTTATTGCAATTTCAATGATTCAGACTCTTGTAACCCTTCAAAGGCCGCCTGACACAGACCAGGGTATTGGCTCAACGGGTTCAAAACTCTAACACACGCTATATGCATGATTGATACGCCTTCCGGGGCACTCTCCAAACATTGATATATAAATAGCTCTAAGAGTCAACCAGCTCGGTTTAGAGAAGAACCTCTCAATAGCACAGGTACAACTCATTGGACACTTATTGTACTCACACGGGCACACGGAGGTGAATGACATACTTGTGATCCATAGCCTTCCACTTAATCTCAATGCCGCAATACACGTTGGGCGGCCATCATGTGATGTGAAGTTTATCCTTAATGGAGCCAACTGAAATCAGTGTTCATCGGGGCTTCGTGGTTTGGCCACTCATCAACGCGCCGATTCTGAGTACGTAACCAGCCAATCGCGCATTCCAGTCGGCAATTTTCTCTTGTATTGTGGAGCCCTAGTCTTGAGCTCTGGGCATGCCCGGGGCATTTATCGCAATCAAGGGGTTGGGAATCAGCACCTGTGACCTTGGAATCTCACCCATTATTAGAATTTCTGTCGATATGTCTTACACTTTCTTACTCATACCCCGAAGTCGCCGCAGATTTGGGGTAACTAAGGTAGGGCAGGACTGAACTGTTTCCCAATGGGGTCGCGCATGCGCTGGATAGTAACTGATCCTCTTTGCAGTGGGCCCCTGAAATCGCCTAAAGCTGGTTATATTTCGGGCAGTACCGTCTGGATTGGTGAATTCCCCTATTTCCCACTGACAGGCGATATGTTTGCGTAGCAGAAACGTGTTATTGGTTTATGATAGCTGCTGTGCTTGGGGTGTATCGTGCCGACTTTGAACCAGGACCCCCTTGAATGTAATATAAAATCTCGAGTGAGATATAAGCTGTTTCCCCTGACTGAATAGCTGACCCCAGTTGAAAATTTACTCGTATAAGTTCAAACAAATTTGGATCACATTGTCTGAATATTAGCGAGATATTACTACCCCATGTACTGAAAGTAGGCTTTCCAACACGGCCCGTTTGTTCTCGGGGTATAAATTAGCTTCCTGGACTTTCACTACGAGCATTTTTTTACTCTTGATAAATGATGCTAATTAAATCTTAGATTTTTAACAACAACGACCTTACAGAATATGTGCTATGGAGTGAGATCTGTTTAGGGAGGTACGCGCCACTAGCCTCGTGTCACGTGCGAACGCGCCTCAATCCGTGCATGTCGTCTCAGTCAGAACACCCCCTCTCGCCCCTGCGTCGAATCGAAAGGCGGCGAACCGAATACCTCGTATTTAAACCAGGCATGGTCCGTGTTCAAGGTGGTGCACCATATCTATATCCCATCTGTTCAGGACCGTCCTGGAGGAAAATACTGCTACGAACTTGTTCGTGTATGCGCTGGTAATTATGCTCTCACTTGGGTGCGCATAATGAAGTGTCTCGCGAGATGGCGTGGTTGGCTTCGGAACCGACAATTACGCGGAACTTGTGCACGACTGACTGACATTTAGAAAGCGAAGCCAATGGAAAGAAGGTGGGTCGAAATTAGGGCAATTCTTTTAGTGTCCTCGAAAACCGCCGGCCGAGGTCTGGCCTAGAAGTGATGTCTTCTCGTGGCGCGAGTTGGGTGATTTTCGTGTTGTGTTACTTCAACGGCTTTCACGCGGAGTAATCTGTGTGGGAGTTTGTTCACGCGCACAGCTGGTGCTGTCTGGCCTCGTCTAGACTTCTAACGCGCGGCCGGCGATGTTGGACTCGGCCACGCAGTGTTCTTCGTTGAATTGCAACACGCAGTCCTACACATGTCGATTTGAGATGGCCAGCTGGTCTTGCGATAGAGGCGCGACCAGGAATGGGATGCGCAAGATGGGCTACTGGATGCGTTTGTATAG
>MU132238.1:101899-148982 GCA_015039395.1 Ceratobasidium sp. AG-I
GCTGAGATAAGCGCGCCTTATCGGGACGAGTTCGGGTCGGGAGTGTTTATGTCCGACACTCCGTCATGCTTATCGTGTGGGATATATATCTAGGCGAGGTTGTCGCTGTGTCAGACGTCCCCGAGCGTGTATTTGACGGCGCAGACTAGGCCTGATTTGGAGCATCGCATCACGGTGTTCCTAGCGGTAAGCGGCCCCTGCGTCCCCCGATCTCAAATTTTAACAGCTCCAACTCTAGACTACAACTGCCCAATGTCTCTCAGGCGCTCGAGTCTCGCTGGCTCGCTCCTGTCTTCGCCCATGGATCCTGCGCGCGGACGACCGACTCCGGATGTGGTGGTGGTAGAGGACGACGAGAGCAGGGACGACTCGCCGCAGTCGGTCGTGGCGTCGACGTCGAGGGGAGGTCTTGGCTCGCCGCCTATTGGCACACCGTTGTGAGTAGCCTCGTGTTCTCGTATCTCTTGCGTCCCGATCTGGGCTATGCGCTGCGATTCTGTGCCTTTGCGCCGTGTCGCACTCAGATGACCTGCCTTCTCCCAAGTGTGAATCCCATCAGTTCAGATATTTAGCTTTTGTTCTTGTGCACTCTGGGCTCTCCCACCCCGCTTGGATTCCTTGCGCCTGCTTGCGTTGAATGACACTACGATTGCGTGCTGACTCGCGCCTTGCCTTTTTGCGTTTGTTCCCAGCCAACTCCGCCGCTCGTCGTTTACATACGCGTCCTCCCACTCGTTCTCGGCCAGGATGAGCGACACCCCCGACCGCATACGTGCCGCCTCGGCGCATATTTCGTCGTTCTTTACCCCGGCGCCATCAATGTCTGCGTCGATTGATTCGAATATCCCGCGCATTGCGACGTCTGCGCATTTGCTGGGTACGTCCTTGGGCAAGGCGAGGGAGGGGGTTGCGCCGCTGGATACGCTTGCGCCGATGCAGGAGGTGGATGAGGAGATGATTGTGGGTGGTGTGGGTGTTGCGACTGCCGGTCCGGCCTTGAGTTTGAGTGTGAGTCCCCCGGTGATGGGGAGCGGAAGTGGGAAGCTGAGTGGGCTGTCGAGGTTGATTGCGAGGGAGCGGAGTGCGTCGGTGGGGCCCGCTGGGAGACGTGGCGATGCTGCGAGTCCGATTGAAGGGGATAGAGGGCTTCCGAGGGGAGGTGGCGGGTTGAGTGTGTCGAGTGAGGAGGAGAGTGATGGAACTATGCGCCCGTCGAGTTTGGGGGAGCGGACTGGGTTGTTGGGGAGCTCGATTAGGCCGTCGTACGGCGCGATGCCTTCCACTGAGACCGTGCGTCCGTCTGCTGGTCCTGTGCCGTCTGGGTCTGGTTCGAGCTCGGAGGGAACGAGTGTAAAGGAGCCGAGGCTGACGTGGAAGGGGTGCAAGACGCTCGCGGGGCAAGGAGTACAGCGTGCAAAAGAACTCGCGACGCCGACCGCCGTGAAGGAGGGCCTGACCTTGACAGCCAAATCGCTCCCGGCCGTAGTGCTCGGAATGCTCCTCAACGTCCTCGACGGTGTTTCCTACGGCGTGAGTCCCCTCGTCTCCTGCCCTCCCTCGACTAACCCGTCGCTAGATGATCATGTTCCCCGCCGGCGAGATATTCACCAACTTTGGCGGGCTAGGCGTCTCGATCTTTTTCGTCACGTAAGTCCTCGCCCATCATTTACGGCATCCCATCCCCCTGTCCCCTTTCGGTGTCGATCATGACGTCATCCGGTGGCGCTGACGTCTAAATTTTGACTTTGACGTGTCGCGTGGCGGAGACAGGACGCTTATTGCGCAGGTCGTGTATACGTTTGGGGGGAGTGCGTTTGATGGTGCGAATGGGAGCATGATGATCGAGGTTGTTGTGAGTACATCATCTTGTTGGTGTTGGCGGATGTTGATGTGGGTGCAGCCGTTTTTCCATATGCTCACGACGGGGATTATTGCGCATGTGGGGGAGGATAATCCCGAGGTTGTGATTGCGACGACGATGGTTGCGTTTTGTTTGAGTTCGATTCTCACTGGTGGGGTTCTTGCTCTTTCGTTGGGTGGCGGGACTGATGGTCGGTGGCAGGGCTTACGTTTTTGTTGCTGGGCGTGTTCAAGCTGGGTGTCATTATTGGATTTTTCCCGAGGCATATTCTGGTTGGGTGTATTGGTGGGGTTGGATGGTTCTTGATTGAGACTGGGTGAGTCCTCGTTCTCCCAGGTTCTTGTAGCATTTATCCAACTTTTTGGCAGGCTGGAAGTGGCGGCGGGGATCAACGACGAAGAGGGGTTCCAGTACAACCTCGAGACATTCAAATTGTTTTTCATGAACGAGCGGAACCTTACTCTCTGGGTCCCGGCGTTTGCACTGGCCGTGTTGTTGAGGGTTATCACGCACCGGGTGAATCATCAGCTCGTCTTTCCGCTTTGTGGGTTTTCTGTTTTTAGGTTATCGGTCGAGGATGACTGATGGGTTCGGGTCTAGATTTTATTGCGATCGGAGTGGTGTTTTATATTGTGGTGGCGATTGCGGGGTTGGATCTGCATTCGCTCCGGCATGCGGGCTGGGTGTTTGATGTGGGCGAGTCGAGCGAGCCTTGGTATCATTTCTATACGTACTTTGGTGGGCACTATTCATCCTTTCACATGATGTTTGCTAATATTTCACGATGGTTAGATCTCAGAAAGACGAGCTGGTCTGCGATTTGGGCTGGGATGCCCACCCAGCTCGCTCTTTTGTTTTTCAACACCCTCCATCCGCCGCTAAACGTTCCTGCGCTCGCTGTTTCTTTGAACGAGGATAACATCGATACGAACCGGGAGTTGACGGCGCATGGGGTGTCTAATTTGTTGGCTGGGTTCTTGGGAGTTGCCCCGAATTATTTGGTCTATGTGAACACGCTATTGTGAGTAGCTTCTCTCTTGCGCCTAAAATCGGGCGTTGAGTCGGCTGTAGGTTTTATCGTGTAGGAGGCGGGACGCGGTATGCTGGGTTCTTGTTGGCGTGTGGGTCGGTCTTGTTATTGTTTATTGGGACGGGGCCGATTAGTTATATACGTGAGTGCGGCTAGTTTCCAGCGGGGACGGCGCTCATTAGTTTTTGGTAGCTGTGATGGTGGTTGGAGCGTTGATTTTTGTATTGGGGATTGATCTTGTCAAGGAGGTGAGTGCGCTGGTTGGAGTAGGGTGTTGGACAGTCGTTGACGAGTCTGATAGTCTGTTTGGGATACCCGGCATCGAGTTAGCACGTGAGTCTCCGCTTGTGTGTGAGTTGGATAGGAGCTAATGTGTCGGTTGTAGCTCGGAGTATATCACTATTATCGCTATCATGCTGTGCATGGTGAGTATTGAATATCTCAGCGCTGGGACAGGGCTGATAGAGTTCGCATATAGTCGCTGTACGATTTCGTTATCGGCGTGTTGTTTGGGATCATTCTTGCTTGTGCGTACCCTGTTCCTCGGCTTGGGTCACACGTCTGATAGCTGGTGGTAGGCTTCTTTTTCGTGGTTCAGAATTCAAAGAGACAGTGTATTCGAGCGTTGTATTATGGTGATACGGCCATGTCGACTGTACGTCGGCCGAGCGCGCATCGGCAGTATATCCGGGAGGTGGCTTGTCAGGTGGGTCCTCACACTGGTTCTGTAACGTGTTGTCCTGATGGCTCGGGAGCAGACGGCGATTTTGAGATTGCAGGGGATGATTTTCTTCGGCAGTGTTACGTATGTGGAAAGTACGATCCGGTATGTGCATACAACTCGTGATTAGCTCCAAATTAACGGATTTATACAGCCAACTGATTGATATCGCCAACTGGAACAAGCGTCCTATCCGATTCCTTATCGTCGACATGGCTCTTGTCGGTGGACTGGATATGTCCTCGGCCGAAGCGTTTGTGCGCGTTCAGCGGCTGTTGGCGGTGAAGCGTGTCACACTCATCGTGTGCGGCGTGAGCGCCGAGTCTTCGGTTGGAAAGGCGCTGCAGCAGGTGGATGTGTGGGCGGACCGGGGAACGGGTGTGGAGGTGTTTGGAACACTGAATGAGGCTATGGAGTGTGAGTTTATTTTTCGCGTATTCGCGAGGCGGGCTAATTGGTGGGCTGTAGGGAGTGAGAACGCGTATCTGAGGGCATGGTTTAGCGCGCAGATAATGAGGAAGGAGGAGCCTCAGTCCGAGACGGCTGCTCGTGAGTTTTGACCCATATTGTGGGATAGTACACGGGACTGATGGAGTGGATTAGGCATGGCTAATCGTACCCCGAAATCACCGCTCGCCCTTGGAGGGTCGTATATGAACTCTCCGCGCCGATCACACATCGTGAAAGCAGGAGAACGTTTGATGGTTGGGGGTGAGCTAATTGGTTTCACCGAGCGTCCCTATCCATGCTTATCCATAAACGTGTAGCGGACGATGGAAATGGTTTGCTCCAGCCACCGAATGGCGCAGCCGAATCTCCACCCCGGGAGCCGACCTTTTGCTTGATCAAGACATTCTCATCGCATACAGACGATACGGAACTGATGGGCAAGCTCGCCGAATACTTTACGCGCGTCGAGCTTCAGGCCGGAGAGGTGGTTTGGAGGCAAGGAGACCCTGCAGATGGCCTGTATGTGATTGAGAGCGGGGTTCTCCAAGCGAACTACAATTTCGCTGCGCATAGCGCCCCTGTGCAAGAGGTGCGTAAATCTGAATTGGGATATCGAGGTCATATCCGAATTGATTATTTGTATTGTAGTCTATGACGGCGGGTACGCTAGCGGGAGAATTGTCGGCACTGTCGGGCACGCCAAGAAACGCGACAGTGGTTGCGGAGCGCGCGTCTGTGGCGTGGAAACTGAGCGCTGAAGCGTTCGAGCGACTCGAGCGGGAGCAACCTACTGTCGCGAAGGCCTTTGTGACGTTGGTGCTCAAGACAGCAAAGACTGATTATGATGTACTATTGGCTGCGGTGAGTCTCCAAGCAGTGTGGCCGAACAAAGCTGATATATGCGTGGTTTCAGTTGGCGACAAGACATTGATAGAAGGACATTGGTTGTGGAAAAATTAGCTTGCTGCGTTTGAGTCTAGGTTCCGGAGCATGTATGGTTAGCCGTGAACGAAATGCATTTGATCGTTGACAAGTAGACTAGAGGGTGCAAAGTCCATGGCAACTAGATCGACGCTCGGGTGCTGTTATTGCCATCACGTGGCAATGTACCTGCTCAGGGCCTTCATAAACCCAAATTCCTTCTTTTCATGACCCCCACCTTCTGAAACTTATTAGAAACGCGAAAGTGCCTCGTAACGGTTTAGTGATTACAGCTGCCAAGAAGGCGTGGTCGCTCGCGACAAGGGACTTGTCTGCGCATGTCCGCTACTCAGAGCCTCGTATAAAGGCACCCAGTTTCCAGCCGAGATGAAACAAAGCACTCTCTTCTCTCTTTCTCGGTTGCATAGTCTCTCCGTCTCGTTCGACCCACATTCTCTGTCTCGTCACACTCACTTGCTACATCTTCGCACACCTTCTGGCCAGTTCCAATCATCTATTCATATCTCCAGAATGAAGTTCGCCACTCTCGCCGCTGTTCTCGCCTCGGCTTCTGCTACCTATGCGCACAGCATTGCTCGCGCTGTGTTCATCAACGGTGTTGACCAGGGCCTCGGCGTTGGTTCTTACATCCGTGGACCCCCCGACAACAGCCCCGTCAAGGACCTCACGTCCTCGGCTGTTGCTTGCAATGTCAATAACGCGGCTGTCCCGAAGACTCTTGAGGTCTCGGCGGGTGACCAGATCACATTCGAATGTACGTTTATTATGATTGATCTGTGATATTGCCCTTGTTCACTCGCTTGATATTCTGTAGGGTCGCACGACAACCGCAATGACGATATCATTGACCCCAGCCACAAGGGACCCGTCCAGGTCTACGTTGCCCCCACCTCGTCCAACGGCGCTGGTGCGGTCTGGGTCAAGCTCTTCAGCCAAGCATTCACCGATGATTGGGTAAGCCTTGAGTTGCAGCCACAGGAGAAATATATCTCATTAAATGCGCATATAGGCTACCAACAAGCTCATCGCCAACAAGGGTCATATCACCGTCACCGTTCCAAACCTCAAGGCTGGCGAGTACCTGTTCCGTCCCGAGATTGTTGCCCTCCACGAGGCCGATACTGCGTACAACGTGAACCCTGCCCGTGGTGTGCAGCTCTACATGGAGTGTGTCCAGTTCAAGGTTGTCTCTGCCGGCACCGTTGCGCTCCCTGCCGGTATTGACTTCGCCAAGTCTTACACCTACGCCGACCCCGGTCTGGTCTTTGACGTCTACAGCAAGGCTGGCTCCTCCTACGTTGCCCCTGGTGGAGCTGTCTCTTCCATTGCCGTTGCTGGACAGCTCGGAATTGGCCCGGTCCCTGCTGCCGGCTCCAAGCCCGCCACCTCTGCTGCCGCCCCTGCCACAACCGCTCAGGCTACCTCCACGACCGCGGCTGCTGCCACTACCACCAGCAAGGCCATCAACCCTTTGCCTACCACCAAGATGACCACCGTCACCATCCGTAGCTCCTCGACTGCCGTCCCTACCACCACATCCACTCCTAGCACTGGCGCGACTGCTGCCAAGTATGCCCAGTGCGGAGGCTCGGGGTACACCGGTCCGACTACCTGCGCGGCGGGCTCGACTTGCAAGTTCAACAATGACTGGTACTCTCAATGCTTGTAAACGGTGGTGTTAGAACGGGTTCTTTAGATACACGTAGATCCGTCTATGCTCCTGTGGAGCGTATTTTCTGTCCAGCTAGCCCTGCGATTTTGTTCTTTACATTTACCGTCGAACGGGCATTTCAATAATTGGAGTAGATTTCTTCAACCAACCACGCGTGACCCTGTTAGCGAGAATGGCTTAATTTTCTGTTGCGTAAGAACCAGGCGAGAAGCCGTCCGGCCCATGGCCAACTTTGATCAAACGAGACTTTATTGTGCACGAAGTAGACGTTTGCTAACTCCTATACAGTTCAAGAGAGAAATATAAACCCAAAGAAAAGTGTAGCGCGCTTGAACTTGTGTCCTGCTGCTAGTTGCCTAAGCAATTCAATGTTGAGATGTATAGTAGCTCGGTGTAGCAGGCCATTTATCGATGCCCTCCTGAAATCAACCGTGAGGTCAGTAGTTAGATCACAAGTGCGCCATCAGCGTTACTCACCAAAAGAACAACGGCCATTCCGACAGCCAGATGAGGATCTGTGTTTGGAGCAACTCGTCAACAACTGAACTGGAGCCTTCTGAAAAATCGTGTACGTACCAATATGGCAATGCATGAAAGTCGGGCCGGGGTCGGCGGACTGGAAACGGAACGCAATCCAGTTTTGACCCCCAAGCCCGGGTGGCGTAACAAATGTATCGCGGTATTGAGGGTCGACCATGTTCAGACCCGGGAGCCCTACATAAATTTCTCGGTTAGAAGACTTCATTCGGGGATTATGTGGTTGAGTCTTACCCGCTGCTGCTGCCTCTGCGACAGTTTTGTATGGGAAATTACCAGAACCCCAGCCAAGATACCATGCCTTGACGCCGTGCTTGTGGATACTGTAAAGTCGCCCATGTTAGCTCTCGCTGGTTCCTGAGGATTATTTATTCACGTACGGGTGAGGCGGATGCAAGGAGGGGTTTCCGCTTGTGACGACCATAATCACGTCAACGTATTGCTAAGAGCAGAGGAAATATGATTTCAGTGAAAGGTATGACGGGGCCGAAGAAAAAAATGCCAACGTTGTTGAGTGTTGTGAACTTCAATGCCGAGTCGATGGAGTTTGCTTGAGCCAAATCAAACATGAAAGGGGTCGCTGTGTCGGGAAGCTCCTAAAAACTTGATTCAGCTATGTTTTTGGAGATGGCACAGGTCAAACTTACAGTCCACGTCTTGTTGTTCAAGAACCATCCGAGCTCCGATGTGCGCTCAGCGTTGAGGCGAATGGTCACGATCTGTTGAGGGTTAGAATATGCAGGCTGGGCGTCAGCAACTTGCTTACCTGGCTGGGGGCAGGAATAGGCGGGGGATTAGCAGGATAAGGCTTAATCTCCGCAGGATCGAGTTCACGGGCCGACCCGATCGCTTGCCCGGCATAATCAATATAGGGATTCTTGGGCAGTGGAGTTGTGTAAACAGGGCTCTGAGCTTTAGTAGGAGCGTTGATTGAGAGTGCATCACTCGGAATAGGGGCGCTAGTGTTGTATTGAAGGACCTGGGAGGAAAATGATAGGTATCAGTTGAGTGGTCCGGCGAGTACTACTGGTTTCAGGCGTACTGCGTATCCACTGAGGCGTTGGGGTAGAACTGAGGCGGCGACGCGAACGGCATAGTTGCTGACAGGTTTGTCGAGCTTCAAGGTACAATATCAGGTTACTGAAAAGGGAGGGAGGTGGGCAAAACTGACTTTGATGAAGAACTGATACCGTTCACCAATGGGGATGCCGATGAACTGGTGGCAGGGACAGTTGAGTAATAAGCATTGGAGTAAGTGAGAGGAATTTACCTCGGACTGAATGGGCTTGATGTAAGAGCCATCAGCAGCAAAGGTGTAGAGGGTGTGGTTGTCGATCGAGACTAGCAAAACATCAATGACCGGGAACTAGGTTATATGCGTCGATATTCACCTCGAAGATCCCAAATGCTCGCTGCGTTCACTAGTAATCGGAAATAAACTGAATAATGAATGCTTTTGGAGGGTTTATTCTACTTACCGACGTTGAAAGCCGCCCATTTTGCCGTTGGATTGACTTGGAAGACTTCGAGCTCTGTGGTAGTGTTCTATATAACACCAGGTGTTTAGTTATCTAGGAATTACATGCATTTTTAGACGCATTACCTTGCAGGTGTAAAATATTTCCGGAAGGACTTTGGTTGGATCGCCGCCATAGGGGTAGACTTTGGTATTGTTTGGATAGGCGCACCTAAATCACAGACTTATTAGCAGACAGCCATGCGAGGTTTATCTCCACTGTACCCTTTATCTGTCGCTTTCCCAACAAGTGGGTGTACCACAGGGTCGAGAATTGCGCGGCTTGGACATACGATTCGGCTGAGTAGAACTAGTTAGTGCGATAAATTTATGAGAGAGCGTGTGGTAACCTACCCTTTGCCGTTGATAAGAATACTAGTGAGAGATAATTAGTATATGGTACGCCGGAAGACACTCTCCCTGGGCACTCACTCGTCAAGACACAGTGGCTCTACCAGCGTACGTTGCCACCTTATGTGAGCAATAAGTAGGGTTGAAACGAGCTACAAAACAGCCACTTACTCGTTCATATAGTCGGTAGACGTCTTGTGCTTCCAGTCGTAAACAAATAGTTTGTATGGGTTCCGTTCAGCAGCTTTCATTGCCGCGATATCGGCCGCGTTGTTAGAAATTAAGCTGAAAGGATTCACTCGGCTGGCCTTAGGGCGCAGGTAGATATCGCCGCGGAGGCCATCGTCAACTTGGAGGTGCTGGTGCGAATGGTACCAATGATAGCCCATTTGCGTCGCGGTCCAATTGTAGACAAAGGATTTACCGACAGGAATAGGATACTGGGTGACTCCCGGGACACCGTCAGCCCTACAGTAGAGATTTCAATAAAATGTTAGTTTAGTCAAATCACAATGCGCACCAAGGTGTTCCCGCTTGTTCGATACTTGGATCACATCGTCAGTTTCTTGCTTAATGCTACGTACTAATTTGAACATACCCGTGCCAGCTGAAGGGAACGCTACGTCAGGAATCTGCATACACAATAATTATATAAGATCAACGCACTGGATAGTAATTGGTTCGTCGCCTTTGTTAATCACGTTAATGTTCAGTTGGTCGCCTTCATCAGCCACAATAGTAGGCCCTGGAGTCGTGCCTAAGCGTTTGAGCCAATATTAGTGGTGAGTTGAAGGGCTGGGTAGATGCTCGTACCATTGACGAGCCACGCAGTCCTAGACACGCCGTCTGGTGCAATTGTTCCGTGGGTGACCACAAGTGTGTACTTCCGTACGATTGCATTAACCTGGACGGCCAAGGTCACTGTCGAGAGAATTGCCGCGTTGAGCCTCATGTTTCAAGATGTGTCAAATAAGACAAGGTCGAATGGCTCGCCGAGGATGCTGTTCATGGTCACCGATGCTCGCTTTTATATGGCGCAGCAGGCGCTCGTGCACGCAATAACTGCTCAGCCATCGGTAACATGTGCAACCGATTCAACTGAGTGACCGGGAAGCGTGTGAGGGCAATGAGTATGTTCTCGCCGTACAAGACTCGTGAATTCGCCGTGCAACTCGCGCTGGCAAACCGGAGGTAAGAATACTAGGCGGTTGGGGCTCAACAGCCGCGGACGCTTGAGGGGCGAGGGATTATCTCAAGTAGAGATCAAAGAAGTGCGAGTTCATAGGTATAGAACTCACTTGTCCCGGCGTTCGAGTGAGAGTGAGCTGGCCACCCTACGTCGACCTTAGATATGACTGGTACTCGGCGTGCCGCAAGACAACCCATGACCGATGTGACCAAGCGAGGTGGCAGTATTGGCAGATTTCCCTTGTCGGTTGGATTAATTTTCTGACGAGTCAACTCTATTGACTAATGAGTCTAATCATAGAAGCCGTGATGCCAAGCGAAAGCGCCCAAGTCCGTCAACCGACTGATACGGAGGTGCGGGCCAGCGGACAAGGAGAACCGAAAAGCCTCCGATGAGAAAATGACAGGCCGCACAATACAAGCCGATCAGAAATCCCCTTATTGATTCTATATGGACATAGTAACGCGGCGGAGACATAGCCAACAGTAGGGATATGTTAATGATTCTCAGTGTGTCGCACAGTGATGTTCCCATGAGAAGTTGTATAGCCCGAGATGTCCATTTAGGTCACATGGAGATAATATTTTTATTATTTCCAGTCGTCGTAGTATGGGTGAGGAACATGGTGAGGTTAGACAAGCCCCAAACTTTTACGATCCTCGGTGGTGTTGCATTTGGACCCCATCGCATGTCACGTGTCGCCATTTGATCAGTGGCCGGTGGCTCACAGGCGGCGTCACTGCCGTCTCTCTGACCTTCAACCGCCTGTCCGTCTGATGTCAACGTCTGGCCCTGTGGAATCAAACCTGGTCGAGACTGAAGCATCCGAGCTCGTCTTGGAAGAATCTCATCCTGAAAATTCCTCCGATGGCCCCAAGAAATTGTGATTGAGTGATCGAGCCATACTACTATTTTCATTCTAACATACCCAAAAGAGTAGTATTTTGGGCCTCTGGTCGCCGCGTAAAGGTTGAAACCAAGAATATTCCAGCCAGTGGCTCGTTGAACCATGCAACTCGTGCCGGAAACTTCTGGCACGGTGCAGTTCTCCCCACATTCAATCACCACGCTGATGAATCACCCGATGTTTCCGAGGGCCTTCGTATAATGCCTGATGTGATTGGGCTGAAAAGGATTTCTATAGATGAATCTCACCTTACTCTGTGCTCGGACTTGCTGTTCGCCATCGTTTCATCGTTTGTTACTGACCCCTCTTGGATTCGTTCCTGCTTCCCACCTGGAATCCCTGTGATCTTGGTTCATGAGCCTGAAGATGATAAAACTGCAAAGGTCAAACGACTTCGTAGTGGATGGGTACTCACCTGTCCAACGTTAGGGAGCTGGGGATGCATGCACACGAAGGTGAAAACCTTTACGTTAATATTTCTATTCGAGTAATAAATGATTGATATTATTGATCAAGTTGATGGTAGTAGGTTGAAAGGTGTCACTTTTTACGCACATGGCTTTACACTCTTCACCTTTGTAGCTGTTCTACAAAAGCGGGCGAATTCGTGTGGTTATATCTTCGGCCAACTGTGTAAAACACGAGTGGAATGTTGTTGGAAATGTGAGTAAATTCCATGATATGCCGCCAGTCGTATTTGATGCTGTTTAGGTTGTGTGGCTTCAAGATATTCCACCAGCAGCAGAAGCAACCCCCGAAGTCTTGGTAGAACCTGAAGGAGCCGGTGGTCCTGGGCTCAACCCTCAACCAGAACAAGAGTCATTTCAGGATGGACTTGCTCGTGTTCTCAAGGCATTGAACGTCCCAGCCGCTTTAGATGTGCATCTAGAGGCACATAATAATGGTGAAGGTATCGCATTGCCAATCCAGCATATCGGTGCGTAGTGAAACCCTGACCAGAGTGAACATTTGGATTACTCAATATCACTGTAGATGACATTGCTACGGGTTGGGATTGGTCTCGTGTCAAGGCGCATTTAGTTCCAAGTATCGCCGGAAAACACACCGGATGGTCGGACATTAATAAGGTCGGACATGCAGCGCTTGCATCCGCCGTGAACAGGTTGGGGTTCCGGGGTCAACATTTGCAGCTCGAATACCAGGTAAAATTGTTCGGGTAGCAGTATGGCGATTAATATCTCATATTCCTACTCCAGGGGTCTTCGCTGGGCAACTACACTCCTGAGTGGCTCGAAGAATTCGTAACATCTGCAAGAGGCACACTTCCCAATCAACGACCTTACAGACCCCAGCGTAGACAGGTGGTTGAGCCCCCTTCCGGCTTGAAAATAATATGGCCGACTGAAAAGACTGCAATTGAAAGTGAGAATGGAGTGGATGTAAGACAAGTATTCCTCTTTTGAACCGAGGAAAGCTGAAATCCATCCTACAGGGTACTAATACTATCATTGGTTTCCGCAAGGTGTATTGGGATAGGCCCAACTTTCCTCGCCGGGCATTTCATAGTAGCGTTTCTAAGCAAGGAAACGTAGTAATGCACTCGAAGGTATTCTGTACCTCCCAACGACAACTATGGTTCTAACTTGCTCACTTCAGATGATACTTGCGCTTAGCTCGGACTCGGTGGCAGAACAAAACCCGAAGTTGCCTAGGGGGTGGCTGTATGTTGGGTATATGAAATATCTCTGCTATACATATTTGAGTATTGATAGCTCGAAACCTGTTATAGGAGTCATAATTTCTCACCGTTGGCGTGGGGCAAGATTTCAGGAGGGTTTTCTCCGACACTCGAGGTGAGAGGTCTCATCAATACTGAGGTTTGACTGTCTACTGATTTTTTTACAGCTGGCAAACTACGAGCTCGGCATCGTTATACCCATAGAAAGCGAAGAGGAAGGAGATAGGTTAGCATGCTGGAAACGGCCCGCTAGACCGTATGCACGCGGACTGGACAAACCCTGGGTATGTGCGCTCGGTTTACTAATTCCATGAAAGCCGCTAACGGTAGATATAGACTGGGGCCGGCGAAGAAGAAAATTAGAATGAGGTTGAACCTACGTAGGAATATCATGGTCGTTGAAGAGACGACGTCGGAATGTGCGAGCAAGGCGCCATGATTCTCAAAAAAGTGCCCTGTGAAGCGAAGTGATATTTTGTTTGAAGGAAATATCGATAGTCGGTGTATGGTTTTCTCTATTTTACCTCTTAAGCAACGAATATGTGGCTACTGTGAGATTATTAAATGGCAGTACTCTTCCTGAATTGAGTTTTCGGACAAATGCCGCAAGTTGTTGTGTCTCTCGCTCCGGACCCTCCGCCTCAATAACTAGAACTAATTCAGAACCTGACCTTTATTGAATGGCTGTTACTGTAGGATCTCGCAAGCAAAACCTACCAGGTTCTCAGCAGCTCCATCCTGCCCTTGAGGTTGTTATTCGATCTCATACGTGGCTTACGAAAAGGATCAAACCCAACAACGTCGCAGGACAGAAGATATTTTGCTGTGCGCATAGGCTATGGCGACGCAGCCCAGCCGACTCTGGCAGCAGAAGAGATGTGTATCCGGGCGATGCGGCAATTGTAAAACCGGGTAGATTGGCCGACATATGGGTCAGCCTTCGATACACTTGGTCGGATTATGTCCGTTCTTGGTAACTCATTTCTTTGATTCTACTGCGGAATCGAGCAGGCAAACGCGAGCTGTGCGTCACTATGACGAATGAAGAGTTAATGGGCGGATCATACATACGATATATACAGTGTCGTTGTGTTGCATGCTCAGTCATATGACTCCTACGTTGCACCTCTTACGCGTGTTAAATAGATGAAATACCTCGTGGGTGGTGTCGCCACGCCTCAAGGACATGTAGGCCCTGGACTTTTCAGAATGTCTAAGAAACTGTGGCGTCACACTGAGCCTTCTGGTATCCTGGAAGGTTCAACGGAAGACAACAGGCTGAGTAAATGCGCTGCGTTGAGGAACCGACGTATCAAGGCGATGCATTGGGACCGAGCTGGGATCCGTAACATGGTGCGCGAGTTAGAAAGGTGCCGGTCGAGCTCTGTGTGACTCGAACAAGCACAGTTATACCGAGCACTGCATACCGACGCGCGTACGCAAGCCACATGAGCCACCGCACCATTACCCGGTGAATACATGCAGAGTGTCCGGAGTCCTGGATGAATGCAAAGTGTGACGTGTGACGGATAAAGGGTGATGACCGAACGCGTCGTCAGCGTGTCGCCAGAACACGCGATATCAGGATCAAATAAGAAAATGACCACGTGGGGAACGTGAGCTAGGTGGTGTGATTAAATGTGGAAATATATGATATACACTGCGGCGCGGGCGCTCATAGTCTCGTGCGCGTCGGGGACGCTGGAGATACGAGGGTGCTAGGGTGGTCGCCAGATGGTGCAACTGAGAGTCTAGGTTGTCGTTAGGGGGTGGCTGCCTTGCAAGAGACTGGTTTAGTAATGGGGTGTAAAGATATCGGCCCGTGAGAACCATTGGCAAGATAACTCCGGAAAGCAAACGACTATGTTGGGAAGAAGCTCGTTGATAGGGGGCTTCTGGCTGCGCTGGTACTGTGCTGATACTGTATCGCGTGGATGTTGAAGAGATGTCTCTTATTGGTTGTTCCGATGTCTCGCGAGAAAGGAGAATAAATTGGTCCCAATTCAGCGATATTCCTAGTAATTTACAGAAGAGTGCAGATGAAAAGTACACGAAAGGAAATTTATACAGGGCGCAATCGACGTATATGCTTACTCCTGCGATCGGATCGATTGAGAGGTATAGAATCAAGATATGCTCAACAAGGGTCATTAGGACATCGAGATCTGCCGCCAAATTGATCGACCTCGCGTGAGGGGCTGGTAATTAGGAGGAGGTCATCGGACGGAGACGCCGGGGGGTGTTTGGGTCGAGGGACAGCGGGCGAGTCATGCGGCGGCACATGATATAGAGCCGGCCGGGGCAGCGCAGATAACAAGCAGACTAGTCCCGAAGTAGATAAGGATGGGCGCTGAACGGCGCTTGTACGATGTGCTGAATGTGGCTGCTGAGCAGGCAGAGGACATCGTATCGGGTGCAATCATTGCCAGCGTTCGCGTCTGATGGACAAGGGCATGCAGATTGAGCGAGAGAGGAGAACTAGGCGGAGGCCTGGCCGAATGACCCGTGTTTGGAAGAGGGTGTCGCGCGATAAGGAGGGCTGAGTCGTGCGACCAGCACAGCCACCTTGCGGGGTAGATATAACCGCCCACCGCAGCTTGTTGTTCCACACCACTCCCACCATGAAGTCCCTCCACACCGCCGCTCTCTTGTCCATCGCCTTTCTGGCGTCGGCCACTGCGCACTCGACGCGCAAGTCGCTCAACTTTGGCCCCCGTCATCCCACCGCTCGCTATGTGACCGAGCCCCAGGTGGTGTCCACGCTCGTTCCCTCGTCCGACCCCTTTGACGTGGCGCGCGCATTCCTTTCGGCTTACACCGACTCGGACTATTACATTCGCCCCGACTCGTATACCGACCGCAACACTGGCGTTACCCACGTCCATGTTCGCCAGCGCGTCGACGGCCTCGAGGTCTCAGATGGTGACATGAATCTCAACATTCACAACGGCCGCATCGTCAGTTATGGTGACTCGGTACGTTTTTTCTCATAGCAGCAGAACTCGTGGCTAACTACAGCGCAGTTCTTCCGTGGCGCGAGCCCCGCCTCGTTCACTGGCCGTCCTTCAACATCGCACGCCACTCACTGTGCCGACCTCGCGGGTGAGAAGCTTGCCTCGATCCGCGGCGATCCCCAGGTTGTTCTCGCCGGGTTGTCGAACACCGTCGATGATGTCTATGCCCACAACTGCGCTCGCCCGTTGTCTGCTGTCCAGGAGGCCGCCACCGCTGACTCACGCACCGACACGCACGACCCTCGTCGCGCTGCTCTGTACTTTATGATTGCTGCTCACCCCGACGCGTCTGCTGTCGATGAGCTCACCCGCGATTTCGATCAGGTCCTCGATCGCATGTCCGTTGCGTACGAGAACCACTTTGTTGGACCTGACGCCCACCCCACTGCAGTCATTTCGGGCTTGCCTGGTGCGATCAACGCTGTCAAGGCCCGCACCGTCTACGTCCAGACTCCGACCGAGAACGGCGAGACCGAGCTCCACGCTACCTGGAAGCTCGAGGTCGAGATGGCCGACAACTGGTATGAGGCGTATGTCTCTGCGGCTGATCCCTCCACCATCGTCTCCGTCGTCGATTGGGCTTCGGACTCGCCGATGCCGCGATCTGGTACCGCGCTCAACGCCCTCGAGGCCAAGCTCGCAACCGGCAAGCCTGTCAAGACCACGTCCGATGGCACGTACAATGTCTGGAAGTGGGGCATCAACGACCCGGAGTGTGGCAAGCGTTCAGTTGAGGAGGACACGTACGACAAGATTGCCTCTCCTCTTGGCTGGCACACGATTTCCAAGGCGAACAACCCGTCTGGTAGCCCCGCGTGGCTCGGAAAGCACGATAAGAGCAAGGACGGCGAGACGTACTTGAACTTTACGACGACTTGGGGCAACAACGTACGTGATCTTGTTGCGTGTAAGGTGGCTGGTACTCATTCTTTGTTTAGGTCTTTGCGCACGAGAACTGGGAGGGACGTAACAACTGGGTTTCGAACTACCGTCCGGACGGCGGTGAGAACCTCGATTTCAAGTTCAAGTACGGCCCCAAGTCCGGTTCGGAGAATGCTACGCAGATCCAACCCAAGGAGTATGCCGACCTTGCTATCACCCAGTTGTTCTATACCAGCAACATGGTTCACGATTTGTTCTACCGTTACGGCTTTGACGAGGTCTCTGGAAACTTCCAGCAGGACAACTATGGCCGAGGTGGTCGCGATGGCGACGCTGTTATTGCGAACGCTCAGGACGGTAGCGGATACAACAACGCCAACTTCATGACCGTAAGTTCGCCTCATCGCGTTGATAGAATCTTGTTTAACGTTGTTCTTTAGCCCCCCGATGGCCAGAACGGTCGCTGCCGTATGTACGTCTGGAACACCGCCAAGCCCTACAGGGATGGCGATCTCGAGGCCGGTATTGTCATCCACGAGCTTACCCACGGTCTCTCGACTCGTTTGACCGGAGGACCCGCCAACTCGGGCTGCCTGGGCTGGGGCGAGAGTGGTGGAATGGGTGAGGGCTGGGGTGATTTCATCGCGACGACGATTCGTGCCACGAAGAAGTATTCTGACTTTTCGATGGGAAGCTGGGCGAGCAATCAGGAGAAGGGCATTAGGAACTATGTCTACTCCACGGTGAGTCGAGCGGAGCTTTATCGTCGGTTCGTGGGACTTACGGAAGTTGTATTTGCAGAACTCGACTGTGAACCCGTCGACGTACAAGACTCTTGATAAGCCTGGATACTGGGGTGTGGTGAGTAACAAGGTGCTGTCGGGTGGCATCTCTACTGACGTACGGGTCGTTTAGCACGCTATCGGCGAGGTCTGGGCGGAGATCCTCTGGGTCGTGTCGCAAGGCTTTATTGAGACGCATGGGTACTCGGAGACGCTCTTCCCTCCTCAGCCTCTCGAGGACGGCACTGTCCCTGACGGCGATTTCTACCGCCCGCACAACATGGGCCAGCCTCAGGTTCCCAAGCACGGTAACACCCTCTTCTTGCAGTAAGTCTCCTGTTCTTGCTCTGTTGTGTTCGGTGTTGACATGATGCAATAGGCTCGTGATTGCGGGCATGAAGCTCCAGCCTTGCCGCCCGTCGTTCTTTGACGCGCGTGATGCGATCATCAAGGCCGACGAGCTCCTAACTGGTGGCGAGAACTTCTGCTTGTTGTGGAAGGGCTTCGGCTCGCGTGGATTGGTACGTCTCACCCAATTTTCTGATTACTGGACCTCTTACTGATACTTGGTCTTGTGTAGGGCAAAGACGCAGCGTTGCGCGGCGGCACCCCCTGGGGCGGAGGAGTCCACTCTGACGGCTTCAAGATCCCTGAGAAGTGCGAGTAGATTTCATGGTTGGACGGACGCTCTTTTGCAGGATGTGTACGACTAGGGGACGTAGCTATTTTGATATTGCTTTTTGTTATGATCGATTAGTATGAGAATTTATTGAGCTTTACGAGCTGTTTTCAGACGTTGAGTCGAGGGAGAATGAGGGGTCCTGATTTACAAGATACCACAACCGTGGGGATTGGCTGGGGTGACTTGCTCTGGTGCATCCACCACCCGGCGACGTCTGCGGAGTTCCGCCAACGCTGTCTATGCGCGGCATGTAATAGGAGGCCTGGAGGTATGTACAAATTTAATTTACGCACGCGCGCTGTCCGTCAGAGTAGGGGTCGTTGAAGCTAGTAAGTCTCTGTATTGTGATCAATAACGGATGGGTGTTCGTGAGCGTTGCGACTGAGCGTGTATGCCGCCATCCTCCACACGACGGGGACGGACTCTGAATGTTCTTAGACTCTCGACCGACCTTCAGTCTTGTCGTAAAAGACCAAGTCTTTTCGTTTTGATTTCTGCCGCAGCCCGCGAACCCCAGAGTGATATACCTGGCTTGTATATTATGCGACATATTAGCCCAAATATCCTCATTCCTTCGTACCTCATGTTCCACTGGACATATGACCCTACTATAAGACCCGATGAGGGACAAATGAATGAAACAGGTGCTAGTTTTATCTTGACCACATGTACCAATTCGGGACACATGTGTCAGGCACTATCTCGGAGAGATGAAGATAAGCGATTAGGTGGCGGGTGGCTTGTGATACCCGTTGTGGATCTCTCGCCCTCTACCACCAGCGCAAGATGGAGCGAGAGTGCAGTAGCGAAACTTTCCAGCATTTGGTGTATCACGTATTCCTGCCTCCGAAACTACCCCAGGAAGCCTGCGCGGGCGACTTGGAGCGAGATGTCGACTTGAAGCTAGCCGAGTTCGTTGTCGAAACAATCCATCTATATCAACAAAATGAACCTAAGGAGCGCGAGCAATGGGATCGTACATATCGGATGATGGCCAAAATAGCCCACCAACTTGAGACCCCTCTTGAACCGGAGCAATTGTATGAGGATCTAGCTGAACTGCGTGTTGATGGTGCGTGTAAAGGTTCATTGAACACCCAGAGGCTAATTGTACAGTGCATTCATAGACGTTTTGGCTCTTCACATTCGGGCTCAAAACGCCGCGGTCCTTGTTCGCAAAAAGTCCACGGTCACTATTTTCGAAGTGTTCGAGGTGCAACCACCAAACTCCGACGTCATGTCCACTCCAGGAAAACTCGTTCGTGCCTATCCGGGGCCGGCAGTTGAGTTAGCCAACAAAACTATTGATGAACCAGGCTGCCTGGACCAGATCGCAATCTTTCTAGCAAAGATGAGCCGCGAGGTATTGGAAGGGTCCACAGCGACTACGAAAAAGGCTGGCTCCCAAGTGGCCGAAGTTCGAGACTCGGCCCATCCGCGTTACATTTCAGAGCTCTTCCTAGGGTTTCTTCGCGGCATAGGCAGCGCAGCGCATCCGCACCGCGTAGTCAAGCGCATTGCCGACGAGGTTTTGTGGAACCAAGCATATAAACCATGGCGTCGGTCTCCACTGTGGCTGATCATTCGAGTCGCTCTCCAGACAACCCTCAATTCAACTGCTGACTACAAGTCTTTCCTGGTCTTTTTTGTGGCCTGTCTACTACGCCGTGCTCTCGACCAAGAGACTCTCTCGAGCGACCTGCTTTTTGCCATGCGGGTCAAAATGTCTCGACGCTTGTACAAAATTCAAGACTCCGTACCAGAGTTCGTTCTTCATACTGCCCAGGCTGTCGCAGAACAAACCCAAGAGATCCTTCAGAGTCGATGGAGCAAGATACAGTCGTCTCAAACGAAGGCTCCGTTCCAGATGCCCTCAGCGGCTACTTTTGAATCGGCCACCCACCAATCACTCTCCAACTCTAGGATCTATCTCGAAGAAATTCTACAGGGGCGTCCAGATGTTAGCGAGTCTTTGGTGGTTTCCCCGAATCATCCAACAAGGTTACGCACTCGGGACTTTGCCTCCTTCAGCAGGGGTGCTCTCACTTCGGCCTTTTCCGTTGATCATCATGTCGCTCTATATGACTTTGAAGACGCAGTCCACACACATCTTCAAGCTTGGACGAAAAGAAATATCCGACATGAGGCTGCTTGTGCGGTGATAGCCTCCTGTATGAATCAGTACACGGCTGCCGCCCTTTCGTATTATACACAAGACATTTCCGATCAATCCATTATGATCTTGACAATCATGGAGCTGTGGGTATCTCTCGATCAGCTCGCAACCGAGCGGTGTCCTTTGCTACTCGATTACTCGCCGGAGATCCCCGAGACAATCGTTGAATCGCTGCTATTACGAACGGCTCCTCATATTGAACGCGCCGGTGATGTTCAGCGACATCTTCGTGGGCGGCACGCTACCGCTCAGACTACCGGAAACCCATCGATATTCCAGGACAAGCCAACCCAGTATTCCTTAGCTGTCCAGTATTTCCGCCAGTCCCCTGAACAAAAGAAACTCAAAGAGGAAATCGAGCATGACGCCGAACGCAAGCAGAAGCAGAAACTCGACGAGATGCATAAGCAAAACAACGAATATGACCGACTGGTACGTCGCGGCACTCGACTAGAGCACAACATAAAATCCCGCAAGAACGAGCTATTTCACGACAAAGACCACTGCGAGAAATGTAGACTTGATAAGGAGACGTCCAATATGCGCATTGAGGTTTACGAGTGGCCACTCCCATCCAACCAGCTGCGAGCCGAATCCGTTGTTTTTGAGCTGATGTGCCCAGAGGCGTTTGCAATTTGGAGGGACGAAACATATAGCATCCTCTGCGACCTAGGCTCTTCGAACCATGACGAAAAAATCACTCCACATTATATCCTCTCTGGTCAAGGAGGTCTAGGCCACTGGAAGATTGGGTCTGGAAGGAGCGCATATAGGATCACAGTTGCATCCTCGACCAAGTCTTTTATTCAATCTCATTACTCGACAACTGCCGTCCCAGCAAAGGAAAGCAATGTGTGCGTGAATAACGGTTTATCCTTTCGACTGTTTGACACGAATAAACGGAGATGGGCTGCGGGTCCCTTCTTGGCGGCGGACTTCGCAAAATATGGGACTTTTAAGCTTCCGATCAGCAGCTCGTACCACTATCTACGCTACGCACTCGAAGGAACCGGCTTCAATCCAAACCAGGCGATTTCAGATCAATCCAGTTGTCCCAAAGACCTCAGCTTGCACGAGCACCTCGCGTTTGGAACTCTTCGTAGTGGGCCTAGACTCCAGTGGATGAATATAGCTAGGGAACTTGAGGAAAGCTCGTTCACATTCAACAGGGATGAAGTGAATTTGTTATTTACTCAAGCTGCCTGGCAACTTGGACCATTGACTGAAACACCTATGGTTCGCGACTGGCATATCGAGTTGGCCAGTCCCGCCTATGGCAAAATCTTGGTTGCGCAATCCACCGGACTGTTGGACCGTGTGAAAGAGAACTGGCGTGAAGCAACGTCTCTCGGAACTGTTGGTGCGTGAGGTTTCAATCACTGATTGCATGCGGGTATTCACAGAAATCGACTAGTCATGCTCGTTGCGCGCCTCCTTGCATCTACATACGACAAATATGTTCACCAAGCTGCCTATCAATTTCTACGGATGGCTCGAAGCGTGGCTTTGCAGTGGCTAGATCAACTCTCGAAGAAGCTACAGCATGCGGAAACGGGACCTGATGTGCTCGACTATCAATACCGGGTCTGTGAAGTCGCAGCCATTTGCCGTTCAACGTTTGATGTTGACCCAGAACACCTTGGAAATGTTCTCTCAAGCCCCGAGGACTTCTGCAATCTAGTTGTATGCTCTGTTGCTGTCCATGACAATCAGCCTGCTCGACTCAGCCAAGCACGCCTTGCTCTTCAGAACTTAATCTGTCGTGATCGTCGCTTAGCCCACTATCTTGTCCCGGTTGTCCTTCGCCAATTGCGACAAAACCCACGCCTTTTAGATGGTGCCATCCGCCAGCTTTGGCCCAGTCATCGGGCTGGCCTTGCAAAATGGGTTGAACTGCCAGATTCAAACTCTCGATGGATATCAACAACAACAGTGGGAGTCAAAGGGCGTAACCCCCAAGCGGTTCATATCAATCTACTTGAGGGTCAGCTTCTCATTGACGGTAAACCTCTGGGGCGCCTTCCATTGGAATACGTACGCCACTCCTCTTACACCCGACTTTTTGGCCAAGTGAGTTCATGTTTTATCATGTGGCAGGTTATAAAATAATCCGGGTTCTACCACAGAAGGTATTGGACGTCGTTCCTCCGAGTGTTTCAGGGATGGAATTTACCACTCGCTTTACAGTTGAAGGGCAACAGGTACGTCCGTCCTATAGATTCTGAGTATTCGGAGGTCTGAAATGCTATCACTAGATCTCATTTGCGTTGGACCGAAACAATAACAACCTGGTTATTCAAGCCACAAAAGGCGGAGTCACGCTTGAACTCATTCCACATTCAGCTATAGCTAACGACTTTCCGGTATTTCTTTCAACTGATTACCATCACTGGGCAAATTTACGGACAAGAGTTGTTGAATTCCGACCCCGCTCCCGGCCGTGGTCATCAGATGGTTCTAACTGGCGCCTTCAATTGTCCAAAGGCAAAGCCTCGACTATGAAGCTGAAAAAGAACAACGACACTCTGTTACTGGTTGACATGCATAGTCACTTGTTCAAGTCCATTGCTGAACGGCTTGCTCCTCTCGAGTCCTCGTCCTATCTTCACGTCATGTGTTCAACGGACCAACGCATATCTATTGAACTCCCTCGCATGAAGCTTTCGTTTTTCATCAACACAAACGCCGAACTAGAGTCCGACAATTTACGCAACCAGGTGGTTGATGAGAACCAATTCTCTGGAACACTCGTTGGGCTGCGCAATCAGCTCGTCTTGCGAGCGAAGCATTCTAATGCTCAGTCTCTTTCTCGTCGCATAGTTTTGATTCCCCACGGGATTGTTCGGTTTTCAGCCCTAGGAGATCATGTCTTGGTTGAGATCGAGGCGAACGCCAATCGGCAGGTACTGTTCCACCAGTACGAAATCGACGCTGATCTTCAGTATCTCACAACTACCACTGGGCTGACTGGTCGCCTCTTCAAGATTTATCTGCATGCTCTCACAAGCCATTGTCTTCCGGACCCATTGACAGGTCGAACAGGCACTGAGGAAGCGCTTCATGAGCTCTCTGAATCGGCAACGTCGTCGTTTGACCAAATTGACATGGACCAAGCACAACTCCTTTCTCTCATAGGGTCCTTGACTCCATCTCGTGAATTTTACCCCAGTCACCTTCAGTCCATGCAGTCCACTCGCTGGGCAAACCTTCCATCTCTCTCTCAACACTATGCCTATTGCCCGGCTACCGAATCTATCCTTCGTCGAGCAGATACCTTGCGGCTCTTTCATCCATTGGAGTTTGAGCCCACAGGTTTTATGACGGCCCGAGATACCATTTTATTAGAACGAAGTGCAAACAGGACGCGCACTTACTATCCCGCAGATACCGCGGCACGCTTCCTACGTGTGGATGGTGGACTAGAGCAAGGGAATTGTAAATATGCCAGCCGTGATTCACTTTCCACTGGACGTGCTCATGATGGAGATGCGGCGACCTGGGCCTCAAGTCTTGCCTATCGTAGGTGGAAACAACCAACCTATGCCACTTGTGATCTGGTATCTATGTTTAGTTCTTGGACTCACGTACAAGGTCCGTCCGACGATCTAAGCTTGGTATACAGCTCGAAGTGGCTAGATCTAAAACTTCGGTCATCTTGGCTTTCCATATACAACATCTGCCGACAAGCTACTGCAATTGGAACTCGGTATGGACTTGCAATTTGTCTATCTAGCGCAGCGTATAGCGGGAAGTTGTCCGAAGATCTTCTTCAAGTTCTCATTGCTTTTTCTACCAACCCCGATTTCCGTCGCCTGAAGCCACCATCTCATTCTTCCTATCGGCTCAATGATAGCTATCGACCCGAGAGTAATCTGGTAGAGCAGATGGTATTGTCCACTGCCCGCGAACTCGGTGCTAGCCCCGCTGGGAAGCTGTCTCGCAATAAAGATGAAACCGTTGACGACTTTAAGCAGCGGCAACGCAGCTACCACGACCAGCAGGTGTCCGATTTAGCTCTTCAAATGGCCAAGAGCCTAGTAGGTCAATGGCCACGTACGCGACCGCAAGTCACTGGCATGTATTCCCCTTGGTTCGAGATGAAGGGCTGTCTTGAGACTATCCACCAATATTTCATTAGTTGCTCTAAGAACATCGAGCTCCGTACTTATCTTCAACAAGTGGAAAAGGCCTTGACTTCTCACCCTCCTCTCTCGGGTATACGCTCAGCCAAAGTTTCAGATGCACTGGTTGGGTGGCAAGCCAATCTTCGAGCAAGCCATGATCACAATCCAAATATTAGCATTCAGACTCTTATGGAGTCTCGTGCAATCCTCGAGCCCATGGGTACCTCTTCGGAATCAGACATTCCTATCTCTGTGCCCAAAGGATCTAAAAGCCCTGCGGACACCTCACACCTCGCTAATCTACTGTCAGAATTCCGGAATCGTGCCGCGAACCCTTTGCATAATCAATATGGGAATGACTTGGAGCAAAGTCGCACTGAACTGGCAGCAACCGGTGTTGTTAATGTGTCCGGGAAACTGCCGGACCACGCAATACTGATCGGGAATCAACAATGGCGTCAAAAAATCAAGCAAGACTACTACATCCAGATATGCAATTCTCTGGGACCTTTGAAACCAGTCGATCATGTTGTTTTGATTGCTGGCATTTGGCCTCGTCGTACCCCCCGAGTGTTACTGCAGAGGCTTACCTTGGAAATGCGCGCAGCTGTTCCCACGGTCTGGCATGCGGCGTTGACACAATATGCTCGCCTGCTATTGGAATATCAGCGTGCCCAAAGTCTTGTTACCTTGGCTCAACATAATCGGCGAGAGGAGTTTTTCAAGGAGATTGCATTGGAAAATGAAAGCACAGATATGGCTTTATGTGACGCTGATTGGCTTTTGGTCCAGGTTAGTTAGTACGATAAACCTCAGGTTCCGAACTGACGGTATCTTTTGTAGATCCATAACAACTTCCGGGTGCGCAATGTCCAGTCTAAGGTTGCAGCCGAGATGATTTCGCCTTCCTCCGGTGCCAACTCTGTTCTACAGCTCAATATGGGAGAAGGAAAGTCTTCCGTCATTGTTCCAATCGTCGCTGCTGCTCTAGCCAATGGTAGACGCCTAGTCCGTGTTGTCGTCCTCAAACCTTTATGGAGGCAAATGTTTCAGCTCCTTGTCAGTCGTCTCGCTGGGTTAGCAGGTCGTCGCATTTACTACTTGCCGTTTGGACGCCACATTCAAATTGGGAGAGCACAAGCAGAGCAGATCCAGAAGATTTACAGCGAGTGCATGCGCGAAGGAGGAATTTTACTTGCACAGCCGGAGCATATACTTTCGTTTAAGCTGATAGGCATCGACCGGTCGATATCGGCTGTAACACAACAAGATAGCGCTGTATCTCAAACACTTCGGGGCATGCAAGACTGGTTAACTATTCACTCACGCGACATTTTGGACGAGAGCGACGAAATCTTGCACGTTCGGTACCAGCTTGTTTACACGCTGGGAAAGCAGCAGCCTCTAGAAGATCATCCTGACAGGTGGACAACAACTCAGCAGATGCTACCTCTTGTATACCGTCAGATCTCGTCACTCAGATCCAGCTTCCCCGACAGCTTTAAGTATGAGCCACGTACAGGCGGACGGTTCCCCTTCATTCGGATCATGCCCAACTCAGACGAAGCGGTCGAGCAACTTGTTCTCGGAGTTGCAGAGGATGCATTGGGGGGTCATATACCCAATCTCAACCTCGTTCGGCTCTCGGCTAGTGTGCGTGCGATGGCGTTCCATTTCCTAACCAAGAAGGCGTTTTCAGAGCACGATTATCAGCGCCTTAAGGATGGTTGTGGCAAATTGTTGTGGAAAGGTCTTCTTTTGCTTCGCGGATTGTTATCGAGTGGGATACTGGTTTATGCCTTAAAGGATAAGCACTATCGAGTTGACTATGGATTGGATAATACCCGTTCACTCTTAGCGATTCCCTATCATGCCAAGGTATGCACAAAATCATATAGCTTCTTGTACGAGTTCTGATAAACCTTCTAGGATATCCCAAGCTTAAGAGCCGAATTCGGACACCCAGACGTTACTGTGGTTCTAACTTGTCTAAGCTACTATTACCAAGGACTCACAGACTCTCAGCTTGATACTTGTTTCAACTTGCTTTACAAACTTGACAACCCGACTCTTGAGTACACACAATGGGTTCGTAGGAATGATGCAACCCCCAAAGGGCTTCGACATCTCAGCGGTGTCAACATCAAGGACCGAGAACAATTCAAGGAGGCTGTTGTACCAACATTTTCGTATAATGCCGCCGTTGTTGATTTTTTCTTGAGATCCGTCGTATTTCCAAAGGCCGCAAAGACATTTCCTCACAAACTAGCAACCTCTGGCTGGGACCTTGCTGAAACCAAAGGACAGGTCACTACAGGCTTCAGCGGCACCAACGACAACCAGTACCTTCTCCCTACGTCCATAGAGCAGGCGGATCCGGTCAAACAGTCAAGCACCAACGCACTCGTACTCACATATCTCCTGCAGCCCGAGAACAAATATGAATGTACTCAGGGGATGAATGGCGAGACACTCTCTGCGAAAGGCTTTTTGGAGACACTGGTGACACTGAAGCCGGAGATACAAGTGCTTCTTGATGTTGGCGCGCAAATGCTAGAGCTGCATAACGAAGAATTGATTCGGCACTGGCTAGCGATGCGCCCGGAAGTCTCTGCTGGAGTATTCTTTAACGACAAAGATGAGCTTGTGGTTTTGACGCAAAACAGCAGTCCAGTTCCCTTGGTTTCATCCCCGTTCTCACAGCAGCTTGACAAGTGCATCGTGTACCTTGATGATGGACACACTCGTGGTACAGATCTCAGTCTACCCCAAGGTGCCCGCGCAGCTGTTACACTCGGTCCCAAAGTCACCAAAGATCGCTTATTGCAAGGTAAGCGATACCATGGAATGCTTGAAATCAAGATGATAATATTATATCCTTGTTTAGGTTGCATGCGTATGCGTAAACTAGGGCACGGTCAAGAAGTTGTGTTTTGTGCCCCAGTGGAGATCGACAATCAAATTCGCAAGGCCGCATCCTTGAGCCCTAGAGAATCCGTCAACACCCTGGATATCATTCGATGGGCTATGCTTGAGACATGCAATGACCTCCAACGCCATATATCTCACTGGGCACAGCAAGGCGTTGAATACAAACGCAGGTCCAAGGCGTTAGAGAAATATGCTAGTAGCCGTGACGTCTCAATGCTGGAGAAGGGATGTATGACACCCGAATTCCGCCCACTGGAAGACATGTACGGCATTTCAAGCCTCGAGACGTCTGAGCTTAACGCATTTACAAAAAACGTGTATGCGCATTCGGATCTGCGCGGAAGACTGCAACGCCTCGGCATCCAAGAACTAAAGGATCAAAGTGTAGATGAAGAACAGGAACGAGAGGTTAGCCATGAGGTCGAGCGAGAGCGGCAAGTCGAACGGCCAAAGAAATCTCTCCCCGCTATTCCTAAGCTGCATCCCGCAGTTAGCGCCTTCATCGAAACCGGCACCGTGCCAGAAAGGCATTCCGGATTTGTCCTACTATTCAATCCACTTCGATCCTATCAGAAACAGAGTCTATCAGTGTGGTCGCCCGACCTGCTCGCAACCGTCGACTTTTCTACGACAATAACTGATATTTCGCGTGCGAGTCTCAACGAATATATGCGCCCAGTCAACTGGATTGTGACCGGTGGCAACGGGGTTTTGGTGGCCCTCAGCCCTTACGAAGTCAACGAGCTCCTTCCTTTGATACGAGAAAGCAGCTTTGTTCGGCTACATGTCTATGCTCCTCGAGTCACCCAGCTCATGAAGTCATTCTCGAATCTGAAATTCTATGAAGTGACTGGTGTGTCAAGTCCGGGCTACTCATATCCACCCTCGACTACGCAACTCCAGTTGAATCTCTGGGCAGGTCAACTCTATCTTGATAGCTTCGAAGAATATAAACTGCTATGCGCATTCTTAGGTATCTACATTGGTACCGATTCCGCCGAGTTAGGAGATATCGAGGTAGAAAGCGACGGTTTTCTCAGCAACGAAGCACGCTTAGCATTGGCGAAGTCGATTCCAGCATACTGTATCTGCAGATTCACGAGTAGTCCATTGGGAATGCTCAAGGATTTAGTGGGTTATCGGCGCAAGGGGATGGATTATATGCGTACTCATTTGGGACAGTTGCTGCATGCTCGGATCCTCACGTCGGATGATTTTTGAACTAGTTTGTGAGTGATAAATTCAAATCAATCCAGGCAGCCAACTAACCGGCCGTGTTAACTTGCTTCAGCATTTGCTTCGGGGTCTCGAGGAGAATAAGCACTTGTTATATTTTGGTTGATTGAAGTCGGATCATCGATTTGTATTTGGGCTGGGATAGCATATTGAATGAAATACTTCTATGAATTTAATAGCACCGGTGGACGCCTAATGTTGCAGAGGATATCATAACAAGAGGAGAACATTTACCTAGTAAAACTAGAGTGCTAGTTAAAACCGAGAAGAAAGCACACTAACAAGTATGCGTACTCGAGGAGGCACAGTTGAAGACAAACGCACCCCCTCAAACGTGGTGGTGAGCGCAGAAAAATAATACAAAGAGAACCCACTCATTAGAGAGTCTGAGAGTAGTAAAAATGATATAAATTAGAGGAGAAGCGGGGGAGGAATCCAGAGAAAGAAAAGAAGTTGGCACCGGAGCGCTCTTCACGATCAGTCACGGGGATGTTACCTATACCCAGATGTTACCTATTCATGAATGTTGTTCTCCTTCCAGGCGGTTGATTCTCACAGTTGGTGTAATAAGGTAGAAATAAGCTCGGGCTATCCATCCATGTAACTATTATGTCTCAAGAATAAGTTTACGGTTCTACAGAAATGTTTTGTCCATTAGTCTTCGCTAGTTCCGTCTATGACACTACCTGGGTAGCGGACGCCTTGCTAGATCACCTAAAATGGACTAGCGAGTCAGCACGAGTCGAGACATACCACACCAATCGCGCGGAGAGCGGGAAGAGTGACGCAGCTGCCGCATTCAGGAGGGGCAACCGCAGGATACTTGTCACTACAAAATCACTCACAAAGCTATTTATGCCCCCTTTGCACTTCCCCTTGCACTTCTCCCCGTTCACAGGGCCGTGACCTTGTTGGCGGAATTTTGGTAATTCAATACGGAGCGCTAGACTTGTTGGCAACACATGTTCAGCGCTTTGGGCGAGGGGCGCGCTCGCCAGATGCAGGATGTTAAGGGATCATGGTGGTCACGGCAAGGTAGTGTGAGACCCCGGTGACGTTGTTATGTGCTGGGGTGGAGGAAGAGGAGGTTTTGGACGATTTCGTGGACGCTGGGGTCGATTAGACAAAGATGGCGATGTGCTTGGCAGTATTAGCGTTGCCAGACGAGTGAAAAGACAATGCTATTAAACTTGGTCAGACTGTGGAAACTCTAACATTCAAGAGCGTACCTAAATCGAAGTAGTCCATCAGGCGGCGTACAAGAATGGGTAGCGACGTTGCACGATCCATTGCAGCCAAGTGTTGTTATATCTAGGCCCTAAATAGTGTGTCTGGGAATCCTCTATATATGCCGTGTATTGAGGTGAAATCGTGCGCGCTGTGTGCCGAACGGAACGCTCGCGAAGAATCGGCAAGAGCCAGCGGATGTGCGGGCGGCGGATCGAGCAATCGAACGAAATAAATTAGGGGCGGGTCTATACGGGGACGCAGGTGGAATTGAGAAAGGAAGTTGACAGGAGGAAACAGGAAGCAACGGGCTGTGGGTGCGGCTTGGATGGCTTGGACGCATTGGATTGGCCGGGAGCGTGATAACCCTGGCGATAGTCATGAGCAGATTCGTAGAACTAGAGTGTTTGCTCGATATAATGAGCGAGGGTTTTGGCTCAGAGGTTTTGGCGGTGGTGGGGCTTTGGTGCCAGTGCTGTTGTGATGGGTGCTCTGAATCTTCCACTGTCCTTCTGCATCCACGGGCGTTAGCCACTCCATCAACAGCGAGGAGAAGCGTATACCTTGCGGCCGTCGCTCTGCTCTGCTCTCCTATCCTCTTCACCCCATCCATCTCAATGACCTTCCCAGCCTCCCTTCCATCCTCTTTCCCATCAAGCTCCACCCGTCCCTTCTCCTTCTCCCTTCTCTCTCCAATTCGATCTTGGTCCCGCCCTCCCACTCCTTCTCACTGTTCCTTGTTTTTCCGGATTGAGCTCACACCCGCCTCCCTTCAGCCAGTTCAATACCATAAGACCACACATGTTGCCTTCTCCCACATCCCTCGTACACCGCCGTCTCGCCCCAATTTTCGTCATCACAAGGCGGATCAGCCAAGGCAATGTGGAGTCGAAAGACTCCAGGCGCGGCTTGAGTTATCTTCTTGCGTTTGTTCATGCTCATGGCGAGCGTCGATGGTGGGAGGTGGATGAGAGAGCAAAGCTTGCGCCAAGCGCCAGAACCCTAAGCATAGGCTTCTAGTGGGAGAGTCGAGCGTCGATTAGCAGCGTAAAGTGCAATTTCCAAAAATTTAATGACCCATAGGTGTGCCTATGAGTGAGAGCATCATTTATTGTCTGTAGGCGAACGTAAGATACAAATTTGCTGTGACTCCACACGCCGCGCAGCTTAACTCCCTCCTACTAATCCTATTAATTAGGAGGCCTCTGGGAGTGACGGCGGTATGATCCAGGCATAGAACACCGCACGCGAGAGCCATATTCGATCGGGGAACGGTCACGTGCCTGACTGTAAGGGAGGTTCAGAGGCGTGATTCGTGTTTGGCTTGACGATCACTTGCTGTTAGGTATCTACTGGTTCCCTTACGCCATCTCAAACTCTTAGCCTATACTATAGGGCAGGAATAATACAGGAGACGGCTTACGCTTGTGTAAATCAACATGAGGATCGAGGAGTTGGTATTAGAAGGTAAGCAAGACTAGAGGAGATTCGTATGGAGGTGGCTAAATCCCGTTCGTTTAGGCTTCAAATCTTACCCCGCTCGAACTACAATTACGGGCTGGGATCCTTCCTTCAACGCTATTACTGGCTTGAACGGTACGGGAAAGTCTAATATCCTTGACGCCATTTCCTTCGTGCTTGGACTTACAGACTACAAGGAGGTAAGCGAGGTGTCATGAAAGCGCTAGGACTTTAGCTCACCAACTCTTCGCCTGCAACTCACGTGTGCTTTCGGTAGTTAAGAGCCGCCAACCAGCAAGAACTTATTTACAAGAAAGGGGCGGCAGGGATTACGAAAGCTAGCGTCACGATCGTATTCGACAACTCCGATGCGTCGTCTAGCCCCCCAGGGATGCAACAGTTCAAACAAATCACCGTTACAAGGCAGGTGAGTTATACCATCTTGTCTATCTATCGCCTCCCTCGAAGCTCACGTTTCCCTATAGATCGCCATTCCGAATAAGTCAAAGTACCTGGTGAACGGACACGTTTCCCAACAACAGCATGTCCAAACGCTATTTCAGTCCGTCCAGCTCAATATCAATAACCCCAACTTCGTCATCCGCCAAGGGAAGATCACAAAGGTAAGTAACCGACTAAAACTCCTACGGTTCAACTGACTTGAACCCCCGCCCGCCAGGTCTTGAACATGGGCCCGCGCGAGATTCTTGGCCTAATCGAAGAGGCGTCGGGCACGCGGATGTATGAGGAGAAGAAAGAGAAGGCGCTCCGGACGATAAGCAAGAAAGAAAAGAAAGTTGAGGATATTACGTCTGTGAGTTGTGATCCTGCTTTCAGTCCCCGCTAGTTCTAATCGACCGTAGCTCCTTGCCGAGGAAATTAATCCCAAGTTGGCTAAACTGCGCAAAGAAAAGGAATCATACCTCGCCTATACGAAAGCCGCCTCCGAGTCTGAGCGACTCGGTCGGATTATGTCTGCATACTCGTACGTAGACTATACCAAGCGCATCCAGGATCGTAAAAACGACATCGATCAGAAGACCCAAGAGAAGGCCGATCTAGAGCGCAATCGAAAGGACCGTTTGAAGGAAAAGGCGAGGGCGGAGGCTGAAGAGAAGGCAGTGGCGAAAAAGCGAGACGAGGAGATGCAAAAGGACGGGAAAATACGGGTATTGGAGGAGGAGATGGGGAAACACGAGAAGGATGCAGCTAAGGTCCAAGCGCAGGTCGAGATCGTAGAGGGCGTCATCAAGGAGAACGAGACCAAGGTGGCTACGGTTCAAGAGGCGCTAAATCAGGTACGTAGTAATTTAGATTATTCAAACTTCGCTGGTAGCTGTTGCTTACCTATTGTTTCAGATGCAAGGGTCGTTGGAAGAAACTCGAACAAACGTAGCGGAGCGAAATGCTGCGTTGACTTCAGCAAAGGAGGGTCATACTGTTGCACAGCAATCGCTGTCTACCGCCGAGGAACTCCAGCAAACCCTCCTCACGGGGCTTTCTTCGTCGGCTAACACGTCGACTGGAGGTTATCTAGGCGGAATCGCCGAAGCTCGTTCACGTGCTGCAGCCGCGGGAACGGAGTCCGAACAAGCCAGAGTACAGTTAGGGATGGCGCAGACTGAACTCAAGGAGAAAGAGGGCCGCGCGAGGAAGATGGAGAGCGAGGGTCAAAGGGGGAAGGAGTCTTTGGAGAGGGGGAGGACAGAGATGGCCGCGCTGAACGCGAAATTAGAGCAATGCGGGTGGAGCAGGGCGATGGAGGAGGAGATGGGCGGAAAAATGCGAGCAGCGCGGGAAATGACGAGTAAAGCGAGCGAGGTTAGTTTAGTTTTGTCCGTTCTTTACTAAGCTAAACTTTTATCGTAGGATACCGAGCGAGTCCGCAACGGCTTGTCCAGTTTGGACTTTTCCTACTCCGACCCCTCCCCCAATTTCGACCGTAACTCCGTCTTCGGATACGTGGCAAACCTAATCGAACTCTCTCCAAAGGACGCGGATCAGTGGAGTCTAGCTCTTGAGATTTGTGCTGGCGCCAAACTCTACAACGTCGTCGTGCGAGACGAGAAAGTCGGCTCGCAGCTCCTCAAGAACGGACAGCTTCGAAAACGCGTTACCCTTATTCCCCTCAACAAAATTTCGCCACCTCGCGCTCAAAGGGACAGAATCGAGGCAGCGGAGAAATTGGCCCCCGGCAAGGTGCACCTCGCACTCGAATTGATTCGATACCCAGAGAGCGCAAAGAACGCCCTTCAATACGTTTTTGGTGATACCCTGATCTGCGCGGACGACGAGACGGCCAAGAAGATGACCTTTGACCCCAAGGTCCGCATGCGTAGCGTCACAGCAGCTGGAAGCGTCTACGATCCGAGTGGGACATTGAGTGGTGGCAGCGCTCCTCCGAGCGGAGGGATCCTCAAGCGCGTGCAGGACTTGAAGGCGGTGGAGGCCAAGGAGAAAGAAGCGAGGGTTGCGTTGGAACGGTTAATGACTCAAAGGGAGTCTGTGAAGGGCAAGGCCGAAGCGTGGGAGCAGTTGAACCGGGAGCTCGAGTTGAAAACGCACCAGCTTGGTGTGATGGAGGCACAAATTGGAGGAAGCGACTCCGCTAGGGTTGGTTGTTTCATTTCATTCTAGTTCGATCTTGTCCTAATGTGAAGCCTGCCGTAGCTGAACAAGGAGGTCGAGGAGTTGAAGCGAAGCATCGTGCAACTCGAAGCTACCATTACCAGCGCCAAGGAGAGGAAGAAGGATGCCGAAGCCGAAGCCGCCAAACTTGAGAGAGATATGAAGGAGTTCGGGCAGAATAAGGAGTCCAAACTTAAGGAATTGAAGGTGCGTCTCATTATTCGTAGCATTCTAGGGTTACGAGATACTTAAGCTTGGGAATGATTCGCAGGCGGACATTGTTAAGAAACGCTCCGACGTGGCAAAGAAGAGTGCCAGGCTCAAAGAGCTCCAGAAAGAACACCAAGGCGCGCAGATAGAGCTCGGTAGGCGTTGTTAAATGTTTCCCCCGTCCGTTCCCTTACGTTAATCTGCATAGAACAACTGGAAAGCGATATTCAGAAGGGCGCTGAGGAGGTCGCGGCCGCCGAAGCCGCTGTTATGGAAAGCGCGAAGCAGACGAAGGAGCTAAGGGCTAAACAAGAGAAAGTGGAGGTACGTTGGCGAACTAAAGAAAGATAGATTGACTGCTAATTACAACCGTTTTGCCTTTCTCTCGTATCGGCCTAATATCTACTCGGGCTTTGTTTTTCAGAAAGCGCGTCTAGCGGTTGCCGAAAAGCTAGAGCGTGAAAGGGCAGCCCTTAAAGCCTACCAACAACAGCTTGACGAACTCGCGCAAACAATCGCTGGTATTAACCAGCGAATCGCCGATGCGGAACTCTCTATGAAGGCCATCGAACACGAGATCGTAGGTCTCTCTAAAGAGCGAGCGGGCCTGGAGACGCGCTTGACAGAGCTAGAAAAACTAAACCCGTGGTTTTCGGACGAAAAAAAGTGCGCGTTCCCTATCCATGGTTTTCTTCAATGTGATGCTGATTTGCATAATCTCAGAAACTTCAATAGAGCAGGAGGAATTTATGATTTCAGCGCTATGGACTTGCAAGTTGTCAAGGAGGCAGCGAAGAAAGCGGACGAACAATCAAAAGGGATGAAGCGAAAAGTCAATTCGAAAGTCATGCATATGATAGAGGGGTACGCACTTTATTTCTATCTCGTATTTATTATCTCACCACGGTTGACGTCTTGTAGCGTGGAGAAAAAGGACAAGGAGCTACAGGAGCGAATCGCCATGGTCCAAAAGGACAAGCTCAAAATAGAAAGTACCATTCAAGAACTCGACAGGGAGAAGATGGCGGCACTAAACACGACGTGGACCAAGGTCAACGAGTGAGTATTTTATACTTACCGAGCGGTCTGGCTCCTATCTACGGATTCGGACTATTTGAAGTTCACGTACTGATGTTTTGTGGGTTAGACAGTTTGGCCAAATTTTTGCGGAGTTGCTTCCGAGCAACTTTGCCAAGCTTCAACCTCCCACAGGAAAGGAACTCGCGGATGGTTTAGAGGTGAAGGTTCGCCTTGGTCAGGTATGGAAGCAAAGTCTAACCGAGCTCAGTGGTGGCCAACGGTGTGTCTGACAACCTGTGTTCGCTTAATACGTAACTGAGGCATTGGGGTTTCAGCTCGCTCATTGCGTTATCCCTTATCATGGCGCTCTTGCAATTCAAACCGGCGCCGATGTACATATTAGATGAGATCGACGCTGCGCTGGACTTGTCACACACACAGCACATCGGGACATTATTTCGAAACCGATTCCGAGGGAGCCAGTTCGTGGTGGTCAGCCTGAAGGAGGGTTTGTTTACAAATGCGAACGTCTTGTTCAGGACGCGGTTCCGAGACAATACGAGCATCGTTGAGGTAAGCCCGCCTCTAACTTTTCGTTTCCGCCTGAGCCCAAAACATTTGCCATAGCGGACGGCACAGAGATCGGCCTCAGTTATGTATAACGGCCAGGCTGAGGGCAATAGCTCCAGGCGAGCGCAAAAGGGCAAGGTTACAGGACAGTCCGGCATCTAGTTAACAGGCAAGCGTGAGCCTGCGTTGTATCTTTGTGTTAAGCCCGAATTTGCCTGGGCTTATGCTTTATATTTACTCGTTGGGCTTTTTTATAATGCACACGTTTGCGTACGTGGTTTCCCTCATCGATTTGACTGGTCGGCGTATGGGTATTGAGCAACCGCGGGGCCGTCGGCAAAACGGCAAAGGCTAAGTGTAAGTAAACAGCGCCAACTAGCGCATGTATGCACCGGGATCTGCCGGGAAGACTGCGCCAAACGGAATTTGTCTACGTGCTCCACGCCTCCACCAACCGGACCTGGTCGTTGATTGTTTCCACCGTGTTGACAGCCACATAACCCATGGGTCCACAGCAGCAGGGACCAGCCAGTGCTGCAACAGTCTGCATTGAGGATGTTGCACAACATCCCTAGTCTGCATCTTTCACCGTCAGTGAGCATTGGATAGACCTACACTGCCACTATTGTCACCATCCGCTCAGCAAAATCTGGGTTTGCTCTTGGTGCTCTGGAGGGCTGCAGAAGGGGGCGGGTGGCTCCCGTCCTCATGAGCGCTTATGTCAGAGAAAAGGTCCCAAAATTATAGCCCCCTATAGCAGCAAATAAACCTGTATTAACAAATTTCAGGACTCAGGTCTACCCCCCTTTTGTTGCCTGTTATAACAGTGAAACAAACCAGGATTTCATGGATTTTCACACGTTTCGAAAATCCAGAAATCCAGGCCAGGGTCCAGCAAGATCTTGATTATGATCAGGTCAGACCTTGATCATATGATCTGATCTGATCTATTTCCAACTGCAGTTAATGATCATTCAGGGGTGATCAGGTGCACATGTGGAATGGCACCTGTGAAGGGCCTGGCCCAACCCTCCACTGCTCAAGTCCCCTGACCACCCTGCCCTCATCAAGCAAGGGCACCTAGCATCACCCCTGGGGGTATTTCATAGCATATAGTCTATTTGGTGCTCAGGGGATGACAAA
This sequence comes from Ceratobasidium sp. AG-I, assembly GCA_015039395.1. NCBI lineage: Eukaryota > Fungi > Basidiomycota > Agaricomycetes > Cantharellales > Ceratobasidiaceae > Ceratobasidium > Ceratobasidium sp. AG-I. Next base: position 138,861 of record MU132238.1, read on the forward strand.
ATACAGGCTGGTTTAGGAGTATGATCAAATCAGTCAAATAGATGACATCATTTGTGGATCAAACCTAAAATGAAAAAAGATGCAGACCATTCTGAAATTTATGCATATGTTGTCAGATTGCAAATCATCAAGCAGATGGTGGAGGAAATAACCTTTTTGTGCCCCAGAGGCAATTAATGTCTGATTTGGACCACTGATTGGTTGATCTGTCCATTTGGATATCACCAAAAAAGGTGGTGAGGGTATAGAAGGGTTCATAATTCACAGAAGCTCCATTTGGAACAAAGAAGTTTTTTTGCACAGCCACTTGATCTGATGATCAAAAAAACTGGAAAGATGTCTACAGTGTTGAAAATAGTGTAGGTATCACTAGAACAAGAATTGACTAAGGGATCATGGAGATATCAAGCCTTGATCAGGGAATTGGTCTGCTTGATTACCTGTTTATCTGGTTGTTCTCTCAGCCTGGTTCCTTCCCAATGGGCATAACATGACAGGCTGGTAATTGGTGAGAACAGGGGCATGTTCTCATATGGATTTCCTTTTTGGGGTGATGTAAATTGGGTGTGATTTCCAACCACAATAATGGGGAGACAGCTATAACAACAATCTGATGAAATCCAGCAAAATCTATGAAATCCTGTAAAATCCAAGCTCTTAGTCCTGACGATGGACTCAAGAGATACGGTGTGGAGGGCTAAACCCAAAGGATGGAGGTAGTCGAGTACAACGCAGTCTCTAGTCTTAAGAGCGTTGGAGGATGGTACAAGTGATGCGCTAAAGCCGTCACTTATAGTACTGTCCTGCCTTCACACCTATGAGGGGAGATTGATGAGGTAGAGCAGGCTGGAGATCCCAGGCTTGCTCACCCTTCTTTTATACACAGGAGGCATACAGCCTCGTAAATACATGTGAAAGTAGGGATGTCGTGCGAGCATTCCCGCATGCTCGCATCATGGGTTTTTGAATTGCATCAGCTGACAAATGCTATTCAAAAACCCGTGATGCGGGCATGCGGGAATGCTCACACGACATCCTTATGTGAAAGTCAAGCAACCAGTAAGAGTGCACGGAAGCACAAGGTGAAACACCAGAGTTGCCATGAGGCGCAGTCTGTGTGTAAAGTCCAAAGGAGTATTTGTGGTCAGGTGTTGTAAGCCACGAGACCATGTCCAAACGAGTCAAAGGCCAGGCCTTAGACAAGAGAAAGACACACACAAAAAGAGAAAAGTGCATTGGGTTACAACATTACCCCCCCCAAAAGTGTCTGGTAGCGGAGCTAAAGGGCACACAGAAATCCAAAAGGAAGAGCAAGTCCTGAAGGACACAAAACAACTCATTAAAGCAAAGAAAAATAAAACTATCTGTTGTAACCCACCGGACTCTTTTCTTTCTTTTTTGTGTGTCTTTCTCTTGTCTAAAGGCCTGGCCTTTGACTCATTTGGACACGGACTTGTGGCTTACAACGCCTGACCACAAACACTCCTTTGGACCTTACGCACAGACCATGCCTCATGGTGACTCTTGCGTTTCACCTTGCACTTCTGTGCGCTCTTATTGGTAGATGGACTTTCACATGTACTTACGAGGCTGTACGCCTCCTGTGTATAAAAGAAGGGTGAGCAAGCCTGGGATCTCCAGATTGCTCTACCTCGTCAATCTCCCCTCATAGGTGTGAAGGCAGGACAGTACTATAAGTGACAGCTTTAGCACATCACTTGTACCATCCTCCAACACTCTTAAGATAAGAGACAACATTGTACTTAGCTACCTCAACGCTTCGGGTTTAGCCCTCCACACTGTATCTCTTGAGTCCATTGCTAGGACTAAGAGCTTGTAGAACGCCACTTGATAACTCAACAACTCACGTCGAGACACACCTAATTCAAGCCAAGAGGGCTGTGACACTATCACAAAAGGCGTAAGACAAGCAGAGACAGCAAGACATTCCCAGTGACAGACGATCCATCCATAAAGGAGAGGGACACATACCTAGTCACGAAGGGCCTTAAGGGCGTACTCCGGCACCACGTTGTTGGCACGGAAGGTCTTGAAGCGCACCCAGTCGTTGTTGGAGGGCTCCACCATTGGCTTGTCATCCTCCCCAGAGATGGTACCATCCACGCTGGCCAACTCGAGGTGCGCTTTGCTTGCTCTCTTGGCCAGGAAGGCACAACAAATGTCGGCCTGTTGCTCCCCCGTCAGAGCCATGCCCTCCACCACTGCATTCATTGTGGCGGCACTAATGCCTAGTTCCATCGCCTCGTGGATTTCTTCCCCTACCTGCTTGGCAGCCTCCTGTTCCTTTGTCTTGAGCTCCGCTTGAGCACGCTGGTGGCGGATACTGTAGAGGTCCCACTCCTTGTGGCCCACATGTTGGGGGCGGTACTCGTCAGCCTTCCGCTGCACCTCTGCCTCCTCCTCCATCTGAACCCTCAAGTGCTCCATATCCTGGTCTAGGGTCCGCTGGGTGTTGTCCCACGCGCGCTGGTTCAACCACTCTTTGAACTGGTCCCGGTCCATCTCCTTTGCCATGAGGAGACACCATACCTCCTCCTTGTCCTGTTCAGTTATAGCGCCTGCATATGTGGCTGGCACCTGCGCCTTCCACTCCTTGCCCCTATCCTGGAGCCACCACCCAACTGTCTCCCATGAGATGTTGAACTGCTCATTTTCCCACACCACATCCGCCGACTCCGCTATCCTTCGGCGCGACTCTATCACTACCCTATGTACCGTATCCACGATGTATCCTTGGCAAACGAAATGTTTAGTCCACCACGCCTCCTCACTACCCGTCAAGGGCGGTGCCTCCATCCCTACCTACTCCAGCGTCCCCTTTACTGGGTGCTGGACCCTCCAAACATCCACCCACGCGCCCTCTGTCCTTGTCCAGATGAGACAGTCGCGCTCGATGCGCGGTATGTATTTGAGGACAGTGCTTGGGTCGATTTGGGTGGCAAGGTTGTAGGAGTTGGCAAACAACCAGTCTTGGGCTGGCTTGATGTCTTTTCCATGTTTGCAGGCTTTGAGATACTGAAGTTTGGCGGTGGTAGTGGCGGCTGAGAGTTCGGTGGCAAGGGCGAACTTGGCGAAGGTAGACATGGTTGGTTTGGTGGTCTGTTTGAAGGCAGGGTGGTCAATGGGGAACCAGGAATTAGCGTCGGCCATAGCTTACTGGTTGGGTTGGTTGTTGTTGAGGCTGGAGTAGGTAGTAGCTGGTGAGGCTTAGTAGTGAAGGTGACTTTGCTGATGTTGGTTGAGGCAGTCTTGCCCTGTTCTTTTATAGATGTTGAGGGGGGCCGCTTGTATCTCTTGGGCATAGGAGCGGGAGGGTTATCCACCAGGAATTGCGCCATCACGTCATCAAGTTCCACTATCTTCTTGGCATGTTCCATGGTATCTTCCTCTGGACCATAACCCTTCCATCTGACCTGATAGAATAGTCCCTTCTTCCGTCCTTTGTCCTTTTGTTCCCATGACACAATCTTCTCCACTTTGTACTCTTCCTTGCCTTCCTCTGTTATGACTGGCGGAGGGGCCACCTGCCTCTGATGGAACGTGTTGTCTTCCCTGAAGGGTGTGAGAAGGTTGATGTGGAACACGTTGTGGATTTTCATTGTCTGAGGAAGCTCCAGCCTATAGGTGTGCGATGAAACCTTCTTAGTGATTTGGAAGGGTCCAATCTTCTTCACATCCAACTTCTTGGCGGGTCTTCTGGTCTTGATGTTGGATGTTACAAGCCAAACCTTTTGTCCCACCTTGTATTCTGATCGGACATCCTCCTCCACCTTCTGATGATATTCCATAGAAGCCTTTGCCTCCTCCCATACCTCCTGTAAAAGTCTATACCTTATCTGTACATGCATAAAGAATACATACAAATGTACTGGAATACTAGAGAATGTAAGAGAACAATCAAATGACATACATACCTGAATAGGTACACGCATATAGGACGAAGTCATATATGCGTGCATATAGTAGATTATTCCTTACGCCTCTGGAACCATCCAGAAGGTCTTCCTATGTGTATATAAGGATGAATGCGAGCGCATTCATCCACCAGTTCCCATTGAATATATACTCTTTTATCATTACATTTACCCAATGCCTCCGGCGTCGCTCTAAGGCCTTACTGCGCTAGCATATAGTATAGTTATACCATTGTATTCTATACTACGTATATACACATATTGTTACACCTCCATCATGTGTTGTTCCATGGAATTTGCTTCAGGGATGTTGGTGTCAATTCCACTCATGTCCCAATGTGGATGCATTCCATACACAGCCTCAAATGCTGTCTTCCCTGTAGTTTTGTTCTCCTGGTTGTTGTGGCAGAACTCAGCAATGGGAAGCCACTTTGCCCAGTCGTCCTGTTCATAATTGCAGAAGCTACGCAGATATCCCTTGAGCCACTGTAGAGATGTCGGGCAAGCATTTCCTGCAATTCCCGCGCTCGCACGCAGGAATCCGGCGCCAAAATCTCCATCCGGCGCCCGCACGCGGGAATGCGGGAATACCCGCAGCAACCCGCACTGCTCGCAGTACCGGCGCATTGCGAGCATTCCCGCAAGCTCCCGTGCCCGCAACGTGTCTGTAACAGCTGCGAGGGGGACTTGAGTGCACGACATGATAAATCACTGACCTTCAAACCCATAACATCGGAAAGATGGATAGCTCATTAAATGCGCATAAATCAGCTGACTCTGAATATGCCTTCACGCTAGCAGAAACAATTTGTTTAGGAAGGGAAACACGCGAAATACATTCTGTAAATAATATACCACTATCGCAGCCATCACTGAAGCCCAATCAAAGAGATTCTCACAGATCTAAAGTAGCGATATACTGCTCTAGGGGCCCTAGAATCTATGTACGCAGTTGGGCGGCAATCCAATGAGCATAGGTTGAGAAATGCACTGAAAGGGGGAAACCACCCCCCTATCCTGATATCCTTGTAGTGGCAATAGAACTAAAGCAATTAGGCAAGTTGAAATCATACATTATATTTAGAGTGCTTGGAAACGTCTGTGTACCAAAAATCTCATCTATAGGCCCTCAGGATTCATGTGAACTTATGTGACTCAAAGTCTCAAGTGTACCATAGGCTCAGAGTAAATCCCCCTTGTATGATTCACCCAATCTCAGTATGAGATAGGTTCCAAGGTAGCGAACTATGGTAAGTAAACATGCTGAGTATAATGTACTCATTGGATTTCTTTGTAGCATTCCCATTTATACTGTAGGGGGGGATTTATGCGAGGTTTAGCCCCTATTCTCACTGTATCCCCTGTTTGAGCACCTTCCAGTAGCCTGATTGAGCTGTAATTCTGTGTATAGACTCTTATATGATGCTTGAATGTAAATAGTACAAGGGAGCAATGTTTCCCTGGTGAGATTGCTTAGTGCTTGTGGCGCTATTTAGGGGTAATTTCCCCCCCAGCAGTAAATCATGTATTTCACCCCCAGGATAATTTATTTTCATCATGATATGTACATATTGCGAGAGCGCTGACTTATGCGCATTTAATGAGCATAATATGAACAGAATGTGATGGGATTTGGGTACACTCATTCTCCCCAGTGTGCACTTTGAGTCCCCCCTCGCGTAGTAAAGTTGCACGCTTTCGTGCATTTACTTATCAATTTACCCGCAGATTTTTGCGGGTATCTGCGGGTATACCAGCGCTTAAGTGCGGGTAACCCGGCGGGAATTTGCAGGCAACCCGCTCCAAAAATTCCAAACCCGCACCCGCACTTGCTGCTCGCACGCGGGTATTTGCGGGTATTTGTGCCCGCAAACGCGAGTATTCCCGCGTGCGGGTTGCTCGCGCAACATCCCTAAGCCACTGATTGGTTCTCTCTGCCAGTCCATTGGTTTCTGGGTGATACGCTGTCAAGAATGCAGGGTTGATGTTGAGTTTCTGGTATAACACTCTTAGGAAGTTGCTGTTGAAAGTAATGCCGTGATCGGATATAGTTTTCTTGGGAAGTCCATGATGTTTCCATACTTCCCTGATGAATATTTCTGCAAGCTCCTCAGCATTGGTTGCTTCCAGACATGGGATAAAATGTGCTTGCCGTGAGAACCTATCGACCACCACCAGTATGCTGTCAAAGCCATCGGAGATAGGAAGTTTCATGATGAAGTCGTAGTTAATTTCCTCCCAAGGCTGATCAGGGATACCCATGTTCTTTCCTGGCACTGTTTGTTTGTGGCCTTTGCTTCTCTGGCAGGTTTCACACGAGGTTACAAACCCTGTTACTGAGTTCTTGATACCTGCCCAGTGGTAACGTCTTGATAATAGACTGAGTGTTTTATCGATTCCTTGATGTCCAGCCGTTGGTTCATTGCGGTAGTGTTCCAATAGCCTCAACTTGATTTTGTCACTGTTTGGTACCAGTATCCTTCCTTCAAACCATAGAAGGCCCTCCTTCCATTCGTATTTGTTGTATTGTTTCCTAATGGAAGGGGGAAGTTCTTTCTTCCTTTGTACACTTGCTATGAGTACCTCCATAGATTCATCATCTCCCTGGGCTTCTTGGATGGCCGAGATGATGTCTAGACTGTCTTCTGTCCTGAACCCAATGAACTGTTTGGCTGCAATCATGATTTGGTGTTTTTTTGAGGTATTGAGATGATCGCTTCTTCTTGACAGTGTGTCTGGTTTGTCTGAAAGCTTCCCAGCCCTGTAGACAATGTGGAAGTTAAATGATGCGATTTTGCCATACCACCTGGAATGTCTTCACTTAAACTCCTTAACCGTCCTCCAGTACTGCAGGTTTCTATGATCAGTATAGACTATGACTGGTTGTTCTGTGAGTTCCAAAAACAGTCGCCAGTGATGCCATGCCGTGATGATGGCCAGAAGTTCTTTGTCATGTGTATCATAGTTCATTTGTGGCTTGGTGAAACTTTTGGATAGGAAGGCGATTGGATGAAGGTATCCATTGCTTCCTTTTTGACTGAGAATAGCTCCCATGGCCACTCCTGATGCTTCGGTTTCAAGATAGTAAGGCTTACTGGGATCTGGGTGTATGAGAACCGGATCTTTGGCAATTTCCTGCTTAATCTTGTTGAATGCTTCTTGTTCTTCCTTGTGTTGTAACCCACCGGACTTTTCTTCCTTTTTGTGTGTCTTTCTCTTGTCTAAGGCCTGGCCTTTGACTCGTTCGGACACGGACTCGTGGCTTACAACGCCTGACCACAAACACCCCTTTGGACTTTATGCGCACAGACCACGCCTCATGGTGACTCTTACGTTTCGCCTTGCGCTTCTGTGCGCTCTTACTGGTAGATGGACTTTCACATGTACTTACGAGGCTGTACGCCTCCCGTGTATAAAAGAAGGGTGAGCAAGCCTGGGATCTCCAGCTTGCTCTACCTCGTCAATCTCCCCTCATAGGTGTGAAGGCAGGACAGTACTATAAGTGGCGGCTTTAGCGCATCACTTGTACCATCCTCCAACACTCTTAAGACTAAGAGACTACGTTGTATAACAACTTCCTCAACACTTCGGGTTTAGCCCTCAACACCATATCCTTCGAGTCCTTCATCAAGACTAAGGACTTGTAGAACGCCACTTGATAGCTCAACAACACACATCGAAACACACCTAAGTCAAGCCAAGAGGGCTGTGACATTGTAGAGCAAGCTTTACACTATCTCGTGGCTACCAACCAAATCCGCCACCTTCGCAGCCAAGACTAAGCTGGAACTGTGGGGATACGTCGACACCATCATAGGTGAAATACCAGTATACTACGTTCGCACCAAGGGCAACAACTACTTTATTGTTCAACTCAACGGCGAATACATAATCGCCAATAACGAGATCGAACTAGTGTACATCCTCAACCCCGACTGTATCTACTCACTCAAGACAACTACAAATGTCACAAACATCCAGCAATATACAGGGGGCTGGGAGTAGAAGAAACAGTGAACGAGCCACGAGATCCGACACACGAACAGGACCCGAACGCATGAATGAGGGTATAGGCCAAAGCAACAGTCGACCCCAATCAAGGGCCTCAGAAGACAACAGAGACATAACCGAAGAAGTGCCACAAACAATCCCACCAACAGAACAACCGGTAATCTCCACAATCCCCACAACACCCGAACCAGTGGCGTCAAGTTCCAGACGCACTGTTCCAGGGGGACTCCCCTCTTTTGAGGTTTCAGGGGAACAAGGACAGGGAGAACAGTCAGAACCCACCATAAGGCAACCAACGCCTGGAAGACCCGTACGACTGCCAGACTTTGGGATAAGGAACAGAACGGCAACAGTAGGACCAGAAGAAGAAGCAATTGGAGCCACTTCACGCATTATTCCAGACCCTGATGAGACCTACACAAGACACCCTCTTACCGGAACGCTTGTGCGATCGTCACAAGGGAGTGTGATGAGTCAACGATCCATGCCCCCAACACCCAATACAGGAATGACTGTGAGCTCAATCACAGGGTTCGCGCAACCACCATCAGTAGTTGGAACAGAGATTGAACGACGCTCTGAAGCAAACGATGCAGCAAGGGCACAAAGGATGGAGGCCGAAACACGCGCTCTCATACGAGAAGAAGCGGAACATGTCATACGACCACTACAAGAACAGATAGCAGTACAAATCCTCCCCATAGCCGAGATCGGACAAACCACAAGGGTACTAGTACAATCCAACAACACCATACTTGAGCAGATCAGGGGTATCAACGACCGAATGGACCGCATGGGAGACGAAAACAGGGAAATAGAGCACAACAACCGCGCCAACGCCACCAATCTCTACCAAGCGGGATTAGATATCCGCACCAATACAAACAGCATCCGAGCAGTGCAGGAACAACTACAAAATCTGGCTAATATACCTGACAGCATGGATCGCATACGCAACACACAAGCTGTAATGACCAACGATCTTGGAAATCTACGACAAATGATGGAGCAACAAAACCAACAGCTCGCTAACATCTTTGAGACACTACAAGGCATTGACAACCGCATCCCGGTACCAGAAGACGATGCACAAAGTCTCAGCTCCATCACCTCCGTCAGCATACAGGGCTTTGAGGACGAAATACCTGATCAAGCCCAATCATCACAAAGGGGACGACAAGTACCCCCACATAGTCCTCGATTCCGTTCTCCTGGCCCCCCATCAGATCCCGACTCCTCTCGACCATCCAGTCGAGAACGTAGCCCAGTTAGACCCAGGAGGAATCGTCATAGGGAACGGAGGAACAAAAGGAGAAGAAACCGAAGCCGAAGTCATAGTCCTGCAATTCCCCGTGAAGCGCAAATCAAGAAGCCAGAACCCTTCAAAGGGAAACGAGGAAAAGATGCAGACCACTTCATGCTGCAAATGGAGATCTACTTTCGTAGTCATGGACAGGCCTTTGCCGACGACCACCGAAAAATCTCCACCTTCCTTCTCAACATTAAGGACCAAGGAAGTGGTTGGGCAAGGGTTCGGCTACAACGAGTAAACAACAAAGACTGGACAGGGGAGTTACTTTCCTGGCAGATCTTCCGACTGGCATTCTTGAAACACTTTGGAGAAGTCATGCGAGAAGAAAAAGCCGGAGAACGACTAGATCGTCTTCGCCAAACCAAGTCTGCCAGCGATTACGTCACCCTGTTCCAAGAAATCGCTGAAGAACTCCCCGACAACGAAGCATCCCTCATCAGGAAATTCAAGAAAGGTCTCAAAGATAACGTCCGCCAAGCGGCAGTACAAGCTGCAATACACAGCAGAGTAGACATCTGGGCGATCCAAGACTGGTATGACTTTGCCATCCGAACCAACACTATACTGTTTGAAGCAAACAGGGAAACTAATCGTGACAAACGCGATAACCACAAAGGACGAATCAAACAAGGCAAGGCAACAACTACCGAAACTGGTAAAGCATCAGGATCAAACACAGAATACAAACGGCAGGACAAAAACAGTCCCAACTGGGTGCCTACAGAAGTAACCAAACGACGCAAGAAGGAAGGGAAGTGCATCAAGTGTGGTAAAACCGGTCATCGAATCCCCACTTGTAAATCCAAGGAATGGGTACAAGAGAAGGATGAAAAGAAGGACTACAAAGGGAAGGCCGCAGAAACC
>MU132239.1:44457-75385 GCA_015039395.1 Ceratobasidium sp. AG-I
TAGATGAGCTCTGAGTGAGATTTTCTGTATAGCTAGGTTATCAGCTCACCTGATTCTTTTGTACTTATTGGATTTGCCTCATTCAGTCTCGTTCAGTAGGCTATGATTGGGTGAGGGGATAGGGGTAAAGCAATATTCATTTGGGCAATATCTCGGCTCCTGCTGATAGGATTGCTTTGGTATTTTGCATTCATCATGATATATGTATATGGATGTTTATCGCTACTCCACATCTTCTGGTATTGAACTCTGTAAGTCACAGTGAGGGGTGCGATGGATGTATATTATATTCAGAATGTATTTCCGGTATTCCTACATGAAGACAAATTATTTTAGCGGGCGTGAAAGTAGTCTTGAAACGCTGTGAATTAGGCGCATTTGATGAGACATTGCTCATCACTTTGTGATGGGTTTTGGGGTCGGTCATTTCCGACCTCGTACACCATTGCCCCCTTTGCAGCACTTACAGTTCGTTTGAGGGCACGCGGGCACACGGGAATACCTGCAGACCAGCGGTACCGGCAGATATGCGGGTATGCTGGCGGTATACCCGCATTCTGGCGTGCGGGTGCGAGCGCCAGCGCCGGATTGAGCTTTCGGCGCCGGATTCCGGCGTGCGAGCGCGGGAATGTGCCGGAATTGCTCGCATGCCATCCTTAACTCCCGGCACGTGACCGGTGCTCCGGAGGCTCGCGGAGCGTACGGAGAAACCCGCAGTGCTCCCCAGCGCTCCCCAGTAAATCCAGTTTTGCTTGAGACTGCGGGTGCGAGCGCCGGTGCTGGTTAAGGAATTTGGCACCGGTTTCCCGCGTGCGAGTGCGGGTTTTTGCGGGAATTGTTCGCCCGACATCCCCAGTTGCAGACCACTTTTGCACTTAACAGGTAAATTTGCAAACATGGTTTTTACTGACATTACCGAGTCTCAATTACATACACATTTTTTGCAAGGAAGAAACAGAGCCGACAGTGAAAAAAAAATGGAGTAAGGGGGAGATCAAGTCTGGAATGTTATCAGCTGCAGCAATTTTTTTAACAAAAACACTACTTCGCTGGTTATCCCAATGAGGATGTAGACCACGCGACGAGTAAATTGAGCATTATCAGGTACAATAGGCCATCTCCTTCTCCATCCACTGAGCCCGGCGAATGTAGTGTTCATAGACCGTTGAGATTCTTCGAGATTTGGTCGCTTTGCGGGATCTCGTTCGGTCATATCCCTGGCCAGAGGGAGGAGGAATTCCAGCGTGCTAATGATCTGTATGTCCCAGCCTAATTATGAGATTTCGTAAACGCAAGAATATGGAAACAATGAGTACCGGGATAATATCACGCCGAATCATTGCTCCAAGTTGATATACGTCTGCTATGAAAGGGTCGTATGAGCGTCCCCGCTTTTGCTCGGGAGCTCTCTCCCGAGCGCGTGCCCCTACCAGTGTTCGTGGTGCGCTAGGGTCGCGGAACCATTTGGCGTATCCCAGGTCAATGTAGTAGTATCGTATGCCCTTTTGGGACCTCGAATAGCGGGGATAGATCAGCCGCTTGCTGTCAACGGAGCGATGCTGAAGAAAGGGGTGAAAAGGCTCGTCATATAACGGACGGCTGTCCATCATGACGTTAGGAGAAGCGATATCACTGGGGTGTAACGAGAATGAGATCAGCGTTAAAGTTGATTCCATAAAATAAATACCAGTGGACGACGTTATTTTGATGCATGAACACCAATCCCTGAATCAGATTCAGAAGAGGCCGTACCGGACATCATCAAATGCCTAGCTCACCTCAAATAACTGCCCTAGAAAATCGTGAACCTCTTCCAAGTTATAAAAGGGAGGATACGTGTAATCACTCAAAAGCGGCATTACAACAAAAGTTCCCTCTTGGACGCCTGGGACGGGAAACGAATCCAAACATGGAACGACGTGGTTAAACGGGTTGTCTTTGAGAGAGGGGGTCGAAAAGTGCTTTAGCAATGCAAGTTCGTCTTCGCCTTCCCTATCATTTGTTGCAGGCAATAGTATTTTGATCATAACCTGACGCTGGTCATGCACTCTTGTTGCATCTAGGACACGCGCTGCCTACATTCAGGACGGTTAGCCTAGCCTAACCCTAAAAGTTAAAAGAACAACAAACCATTGAGTCTCTGCTATCTTCACAGTCAGCTGGGTGACTTTTGGTTGCAATCCAAGAAGGGATCCAGTCAGGCCGGTACCTTGGGCGAAGCAGATATCCTTGGGAAAGCAGATAAGGTTGAAAAGACACCCATCGACTCTCGGCTTCAGATCTCTGTTCTGGAGCAAAGGAGGGGGATGCGGTATTTTGATCCAACAGAGGATTCATAGTCACAATATTTAGAGGTAGGGCAAGCGGCCGCAGTGTGCGCAGATAAGGTCGGGCTGGGGAGAAGGTGCTGAGGAATCAATAGTCGAATAAGTAAAGCGTGTGTTGTTGATAACAGAAAAGCGTATGATAACGAGTCAGACACACAGCTGAGACAGTACGGTATCCCAGAATCTCTTGTTTAGCTTAGCTACTCACTGCCTAGGTCGCCGGATCAGGAGCCGGCGGTAAACTCCGCGTGATACACCTGGACCACCACACGTGCCGGAATCGAATGAATTGCCTTTATTCCATCATGTCGATACGTTCTCTTACAATAATTCCCCTTTGTCGGGGCTCCTAATCCATTTCAACCGGTGGCGACGCTGTAAGGTCTCGTTTCATTCTGTTTACACATCAACTGGCTGCCTGTCGGTTAGTAAATGTTAGCACAATACGTTCTGTTTGTGTTTAAGGAGCTCATGCCTGAAAAACACAACGCCCCAAGACACACTGCCTTTACTTTTTTCCCACTTATCGACAACACACATTGCATTCCATCCCATCTCCCCTTGAATTAGCCCTTGCTCGACAATGCCTGAGTCCTGGACCGAGATTGCTGGTGCTGTAAACACTTTCACCACGTTCTTCGATTTCGGTGCCCGGTACGGTTACTCTACTTATCGATTGATGGAAGGCAAAAGTGCCAAAGAGATGTTGGACCGAATCGACGAGATCCTGAACGACGCCAAACAAGTACTGGAGAACCACAAGCAGCTACTGCCAGAGGATTATCCTGCTTTCCAAGTAAAGCACCGTCGGTGAGTAAACCAGCTCCCCTGAAGAGTAGCTCTTCCGTGCTGAAGCAACGTGTTGCCTTCTAAGCCTCCACTTGAACTTAGCTGAGGAGAAAAAAGACTACAGAGCAACGGAGGACGAGCTCATTCGAAACAGCCAGATACTCTCCAAGATATACGGAAAGAGAGAAACACATCATAGCCGAGTGGCTGACTTACTCGCGCAAGCGGAGTCATACCATACGAATGTCGTGGTAGGTGGAGACGTAGTTATTCTTTCCTTCAACTAATAGTGTATTTGTAGTCGGCCAGCCGGCACGCGCAAACTGTGATGGATAACGAAGACGCAGACGACGAAGAGAACGAAGACGAGGACTTCCCTGACCTCAAACAAGCCTTGCCACGGCAACAAAAAACGATTAGCCGTCATAAAAATCCAGAAGAGGTATGATTCGGCCATAGGGAATCAATCCTTGCACTCACTGAACTGCCACAGGCATCTGAATACCTCACGACATGGCTTTCGGTGCTGAGACCCCCTTCCCGAGCTTGTTCCTCTTCAGGTGAGTGTTTGATTTGTTTAATCAATTTATTCTCTCGAGATAATTATAAACCGCTTGTAAGATCTTGAGTCGGGTCATTCTGAACCGTTTCCTGAATCTGGTCCCAGTGGCTCTACTTCTGAGGGCGCCGCAAGTAACACATCTCAGGGTGAGTTCACACTGGGGTTGGCGGTACCAAGTGCCAAAGCTGCTAAATACTGACTTATTCACAGGACGAAGTTTCATTGCGGCTGTAACTCACGTTCCTCAGCCCTCTACTTCCTCGGTCAACACAGGCTCTGAATTAGATCAAGCCCCAGGCCAAACTGGTTATCGACGGATGATTCTGCTAGAAGGCATGGGAAAACGAGTAGTTATTATAGGTAATGTTCGAATCGTACGTCTATGGTGCATCTTATTCTTACATAGACCTTTCATCTACCGAAGACCCGAATTTTCATGCATTGGATGAAAAGGATCCATACACATGTGCGTCGCGCCTCACTAATAATACTGGAGTCTTTGTTGAGCTTCAGTGTCTATCAGCCGATAGCTCTCTGCGTGCATTATCTCGTGCAGGAGAGCAGTTGATGAAAAGTAGTGAGGCCAAAGGGTGCGTCAACATATGCCAATCCATGAGGAGTTTCCATAACATTGTGCTATCAGTCTCGAGGAAGATCGAACTAGTAGTTCCGATGGGCCGTCGTTGAGTGCTATGATTGAGACATTTAGGCAGATGAAGACGGACATCTCTTAGTTATCTCAACTTAGAAAGACCTATTACTCGTGGCGCGCATGAAGCGTTATGTTCCAATTTCTCTTGCCAATTTCTCATGGTATTATGTCTCACAATTTTTAACCTAATAGATTGGATGTTTGCGCACAGAACTACTCACGCCCATTGTAACTTTCTCCTAATCTGTTTGGTCAATCCTGTAAATAGTTGCTTTGGGTGAGAAAAACTAGAATTCATTCATATCCTCGTGTTATAGAAATGACTACTGCCGGAAGATGGCCACACGCAGTAGCGAAAGGTAACCGTAACGACATAATCTTTGGCGAAATACTATCCTCCGCGCGATGAAACCCATGTTCATCCCTTGTGAAAGAAAAATCGTACACCACGCTGATTATTCCCCACCTCCTTTTCTCTTCGTTTGCTCCACAAGCTGACAGACATCCTGCATGAGTTTATTAACGTTTAAAATATCACCAAATAAATTCTTACTGGGTTAGCTAGTTACCTGCATCAGCCTATCATTCACTTTAGACCTAGGCTCTCATGCGGTGCAATCTCAAACAATCGTTGAGTCCTTGATCCTGGTTAAATTGGTAGCAGAGTGATTGCTCTATGCGGGCAGCAGTCGTTGGCCTGATTGTAGATCGAATGATTTCAAGTATGTCATATTGTGAATGTTATACGCGAGGGTATTAGTGGAGAATACGCACTGACAGGCTCCAGTGGGAAAGATTCTCAATCGCGAGCTGTGTCCTTCATTGCTGTAGTAGCCCTCGAAGAGAACAGTTGAATCGAGTAAACGCTGAGGTGAGAATGCATTCTCAGTGCACTGGGAACACTCCTTGCCAGCTTTGGGGTTATAAACTGCAATAGGGTAAAGTTCGAGAAAGCACTCGATAGCTACAGAGCTAAATATAAACAAAACCTAGATACATACGCTGTACATCCATGAACATGGCTCCCCCTACAAATGTTTGGAGATGAGCAGAAGCACCCCAGCTCGATTAACTCAGGTTGGCTGTCGCGCTACACGAGGCCGAGACCAGCTCCAATGTGTTTGATGGTAGAAAGCTAATTGTCCAAGCTGATGCAGTGTTCGCGCTGTCGGGAACTCTAGAAGAAGTGGCAATCATAAACATCAGCGGCGGAGCAGGAGTTTCGGAGCACGGAGTCTGAAAATCACGAGTTAGCCCAAAAATAGGACGGCAGATTTAATATAGGTAGACCCACTAACGTTTCGGTATACGTGGGTGAGAATGATGAAGATAAGGGTGTGATGTTGGGCAGTCATCGATAGTCGGTCAGATCGATTCGCACACTGCACAAGGGTATCTCACGTCAGAAACAGCCTTAAATGCGAACTTTCAAAGTGCTCGGAGCATAGACTCAGAGCTTGCGCGGCTGCAGGCATTGTAAATGGTGTGGTGGGAATGGACGTAGTTACCGTACAGGTCACAGGAACATTATGTGTCAGCGTTTTGGCTGCCTTACCTAACACGTCAAGCTTTGACATTGCGCAATGCCCTCACAGTAAAAAGGTGATTCGCCGTGGAATCTCTTCACTTGCTATTGTTTAGTAGTCTGAAAGCGCAGCAGAATCGAATATATGCCCCGCACACGAAACGGGGCAGACTACAGCGTCCCGAAGGCGTCAGTCACATTGGCACTATCAGAAAGTCTCACACGTTCCATTCCTTCTTTCTCTCCACTGTGTTTAGTTACGCTTTCACTTCCTAGTCAACAAGCCCCACTTAAGAATCATTTTGGTTCGTCGGTGATCAGAATGGCGCTTCGGGAGTGCTTGGATTCGTTTACCCCGTACGTCAACTCAAATCTCCAGAAGATCCGACTGCAGATACAGCTTTGGGCGATGTTGCGATAACTCTAAGCGACGGCCGGGCTCGATATGATCCAAATCCTCAGCCGGTCTGCGGGTGGCTTGGCAGGACTGTGGTGCAGTGAAGATCGCTGCCTGCGTCCCAGCACCACCTAATATGGAACCGCTGCAGGAACTTCCCCCCACGTTTCTTTCGACCTCCCTCCCCTTTGTAGACCTCCTAATCCACTAGCAACGCTAGGCTATTCCTGGTTTCGTAAGTCGGACATCGAAATATTTCAAGCGGTCTTCTTTCGGAGACCTGCAGACCGGTACCATGCCCACGTAGGTCGCCCAGGTGGGCGGTCCTAGTTCGCTGTCGTGCTATACTAGATACCAGGCTAACGAGAGTTGAAAGTGCCGCTTATTCCGGGAGTCCCGGATTCCCTTAGTATTCGTGTTTTGCTAGATGACAATGTTAAGACGCTTCAAGTACTGTCATTGAAGAGGCTTGCTACTCGAGCCATCGAGAGCGGCTCGAACTAGTCGCACCGCGGGAGTGGAATAGTTAATTAGAGTCCTATGAAGCAGTATGATGCATATGTTCCACCCGAGTGGGTCCGAAATCGTGTTGCCAGTACTGCGGTGCGTGGTGTTGTTTTCATACCTTTTGTGGAGGAGCTCCCTCATCAGCGTGTTCTCGAAGAATTACCAATAAGCACCACTGGAAAATACACATTCCAGATTTCAGAGGGTGTACACCAATGGCGTAAATGATCCTCAAAGTGTTTGAACGGTTCTTCAGAAGTTCAGGTTGCTCGCTTGTTTTAGAGCCGCCGGTCAGGTCGAGTCCAAATTATGTAAAACTCGGATCAAGCTAAGTCATAAATCAGGTTCGTCATGTGCCACGCGATAGTCACGCGACCGCAACGCCATTGTGTAGAGAAATGTGAGAAGTAGCAGCTTAAGCTCGAGCACACACTTGAGAGCTGACTTGTCGCCAACAGAGCTAGTTCTCATGGCGGACAAGACTGTACCTCATAGTGGTACTAGACAGGTTTTGGCGCGAAGTGGGAGCTGCACACCCGATTAGATAGCCTCTGTAGAGTAATCAACTACACTTGAACCTGCTTTGAAAGGTGTGTGCTGTAAGCTACATTAGCTTTCGTGACAGTCGCAACTCCGTCGGAGGGTGGCGATCCAAATAGTCGACGCAGAAGGAGTAAGGAGTTGCTTGTTAGTCTCTCTGCAGATGTTAGCAGTTGTGCGTCCCGTTCAGCTACCCTTCCCCCGTCCACGAAATCCAATGGGCTGTCAAGGTGAAAGAGTCACTGACCATCCGGCCATATCGAGCTCTCTCGTTTCCAAACGCGTCGGAGAAGATCATGTTGCCCAGCTTGTCGAAATCACTGTCGATCAATGGTTAAATAGAAGAGTAGCGGCCTACGCCAAACGAGAGCAGCAGGGGGAAATCATAACAATGTTTCGATCTGACGAGGGAGCAGTCGAACACAAGAAGAATAGTCGAATTCGGGGGACGCGGACACACCATGGGGAAAAGCCAGGGGAGAACCGACCTGATACTAAGACCAGTAATACGCAAGGCGATAGATGCCTAGTACTGACGGCATTAGATGTATTCCACCCCGGAATACACACCCAGAAGACCTCAGTGAGGCAGAAAAGCACGAAACTGTCGGAGAGTGTGTTGCTCGCTAGATCATCAAAAGCCGGGAAAATAAATCGCTCATAAGTCTACCGCGCAGGCGCCAGGACCGCCAGAGGTTTTGGAGCTCGGTTGATTGGTTCCGGGCGTACCTGAGCAGCGTTCACAAGCCAGTTTGGATGAGGGAGGGGGGTGGCAACATAGGCGCCTGACCAGATTGCTTATGTGAGGACTGCACGTGACACTGGGGAATGTTGAACAAAGGTGTATTGGGCAACAGGTACAAAAATGCAACGATATCGGTCGTGGTAGTCTTATATAATACCTGCAGACACCAGCAACACGTACGTCAGTACGCTAGGAACTATGCCGGTCCAAAACTCGCGTAGTGGCAGGAAGGATAGGAAATCGAAGAGCTCAACGGCGTTGAGGGGATGTATGGTAAGAAATATGTTGAGAAACCCACCATATGCAGCTCCAGAAGCGAATCGGTCAACTCTCAAGGTTCATAAAACCTCCTCCCGAAATCAGCCGACATGCAAAACCATCGTCCCCAACCGTTTTCAACTCGAGCAATCGTTTATTTAACTGTGAATTCGGAGAACATGGTTAGCGAATAAGCTAAATAAGTAGAGTTTGATAAAATATTCACCTCTTTACGATATTAAGTCGGTGAGCCCACTGAGAGCTGGCGTTGCCACTGCATACTTGTTTCAAATCTAAGAGAAAGCTAGATATTTCAGCCCGACGATGTCGCTACTCACCCATATCGTGCCTCGAATAGTTTGACTTACCAGTTTGAGCGGATGTGTATCAAAGCTTACACCGTCGTATTCTGAGCCAATAAAGATGAAGTTTAGCTCCAATTGAGAGCGAAGGCACTCGTGGTACTAGCTAGACGTCTGAGTTAGAAGTATGCCGAAAGCAGTACGCAGCATATCGATGGCTACAGTGAGCATGACCGTGAATATATCTGGCTGTTGAACTATTTTCCCACCTTGAATCAACAAACTGGAAGACGACTGTGAGGTAGTCTTGAGAAGGCTGCGTCCAAGGTAATGAGATATCCAGTCCTGCGACTAGCGATGGACCAGCGCTTTCGCAGACGAACCAATAGCGAGACATGAGCTACATGGACTGGAGGCATTGGGACCTTGAAGCTACTAGCCCAGCAACACTGATTTCGCTCTTCCTGCCTCCGACTCTCAAAGCTGAATTAACGTGCGGAAAACTTCGCAATATTCTAGACTTTTGCTATTCTACTGCAACACACCAAAGACAGTAAATACTCTGTTAGCATACCTACGCTCAAATGTGAAAGAAAACTCACGAGCGGTATGCGTTAGCTGGATTTGATAGGGTAGAACGCCCTAACGAGCCTGGAGCGCGACAATATCTATGGGCTTATTCGATGGAGGCTGGTCGCTTTCGCCCATGGTCCCCCTTGCTACGCATGACAGGGGAACCCATGAATGGTTGCGGCTCTAACAATCGCAGCTGCTGAGTAGGTCCAATATGGGAGCAGGGGGTCAGGGAGCCCCCTCCCAACAAGTTGGATACCTCAGTGCGAGGTTGGACTAAAGCAGTCGTGACTGGGAGAAATAACAGTGATCCGGGGGATGTGAAGTGTTCAGCTCGCTCTCCACCCCCTGGTCGCCAGGTAGTAGTAATGAAAGTTTTATGAAGACACCGTACCGCTTATGCGCTAGTTCTCAGTTCAGCAGTTAAGTGAAAGTATCAGATGAGTCTCGGTGGGAGAGGTAGTGAAACTGAGACATAGATTGCAGAAGGGTATTGGGGATCTGGTGTTGAGGGAGCCCGAAAAGGTTCAAACACTTTGCCTTTACCACGTGCCACCGCCTAAATGTCCTCTGTATACTTCTAGACACTTCTACCACGTCTTTCATGACCAGCACACTGCTGTAGAGGCTACCAGTTCACAAATAATTTTCTGACGACTCTTGGAGATTCATACGGTGCATTTACTGGCTACAGAGCCCACTTGAGCTGACTGGTACCACCAAAGCTCCCGCCCGTTCCCAACCATTACCACCCCTAATGAAGCTGTCTTACTTCCCCCTCATTGTTCGAACAACCATCCCACTGCCTCCCTCCACACCAGAGACCTTTGGTTTGGTGTCAACCAAAGTTCAACCATGGATTGGCGCTCCCTGTGTTAGGGGTTTTGTCGACGCCAAAAGTGTCGCCCCCCATGTTGCAGCATCTTGTCGTGCTTGACGAGGGGTTACCTCTGGGTATCCATTCGAAGTTCGCCCTGCACTTATGAGCACTAGGAAACATTGAGTACGTTTAGCCCGTCGTCTCAGTCCGTCCAAAAGCTGACCGCCTGTATAGCCCGGCTCCCAGTGCTCAGGGAGGACCTCCTAAGTGCAATCTCGCTTTCGATCCTGCAGCCTCCTTTCGTTCCCCAGTCGAGGTCGCCTCAACAATCCCGTTCCCAGTTTGCGAGGGTTCCCCGATGCCTTTCTCCGGCTTCGACTTATGAAAACCGCACGCGTACCCGAAAGAGTTTATGAGATGCCCTACAGCTCGTATGCTTTGAACATATCTCTCAATGATGCGTCTTTTCTTGTCTCAGCATGAGATTGTTTCTGGCTGCTCATTTAGGTGATTCAAAGCACTCACCCTTTGAGTGCTCGAGCAACTTCAACACCACTCTAACGCCTTTTGCTCTTCCGGTATTCACCTTCTCCTTCTGTTGCTTCCAATCCATCTGCCCCTAATCAGCCATTGAACAAGCACAAAACGACAGCAGACTGTGCTAGCCAACACCGACGTCCGTATCATCAGTTCGTTCGTTTTACCCCTAACTGAATACTGGGACGGTCATGTGGCGATCCTAACGGTACCCGAACCCCTCTATTCAAGTCGTCGTTCAGCTTATTTCCAAACTACCAATCTGTTCACCTCACAAGATCTTTTGGTTCCATCTCGTGACCTTGACTCCGGTGAGGTCTATCAGGTGTGTTTAGTACGCCAGTTATCTTCTAATTACGAGCTAACTACCTATCTATCACCAGACTTCCTAGATATTTGATGCAGCACGACTTCGCGCTCCACTATCTCATTTCCGAGCCCATCGCTTAGGTACGCCAAAGCTTTACCCAGAGCTACACGCAGGTTTTCCTCACCAATGTCGCCTCCGAGTCTTTGACGCACTACTATAGTAGTCTCGACGACATCCTTTGAGCTCGTATCGGAGACCAAGTAGTTCTTGCTGATTTCAGAATGCTCGAACTCAGTCGGAACTCTATACATGAGCTGATGTCTATAGAGATCAAGGTCTATGTAGCTTGCGGGGTGGCCCCACACTGGTGCGTTCTACCTATTCTTGCTCCTGGGTCGTGTGTGGCTAATCACACGTCCAAAGCCACGAAGCCACCCTAAATTACTGTGCCTCGAAGACCCCCGTATAACGAAACTTCAAGCGCTCATTTGGGGATTCCGTACTTAGCGCCAAACGTTCAGCCTGCACCCCCGCCACCACTGCCCTCTCTCTCTCGGTTATCCAGAATGAGCAAACCACATGTTGCTGCAAGATTCGAATCTCGTGAGTCAAGGATTTACTCTTTACGCCTTGGCGCGGCCCAGCGTGTTCTTGATTCAAAACTGCACAATGTTTAGGCGATTGCTAAGACCTCAACACTAAATATTTCGAAGAACTCTTCTAGACAAATCCACCCGCGAGCATTTGGTCACACTGTCCTCTTTCTCGCTAACTCCACATGTGAGTCATTAAGACGTACATGTTAACTATCTGTTTCTGTTGCCTAGACTTGAGTTCTTGTGATCGAAATTCCAGCTCCAAGGCTAAATCACCCCCACGATTATTCGCACATGGTGTCCAAGAGCCGTCAGTCAGCACAGACTACAGGAAGGATATCTTTGGTTTTCCGGGTATCAGGGTGGTTATAGATTGGTTTGGGCTCCGAAAACAGGCAAATGTTTGAACTATTTTGTAGGACGAGAAAAAGATTAATGAATTGCTGAATACGATATGATGCGCTGCATGATGAAACTAATAGGGTGGTCAAGTATATCTAAGCCGTTGATTCATACTCGTGGGTGAAACAACATTTCAGTGGTTGTTTGAACACTGATCAAATCAAGTAATCATCCGACCCAAACAAAGAAACGAATTATTGCAGTTTTCGTAAGTGTTTGCGGCACGTGCTTTTTTTTATCAAACAAACACCAAACCGCTGCATCTCCGTTATTGGGCGACCTACTGGGCGAAAAACCAAACATGATAGCCCAAAATGACCGCATTGACGAGTAGAATCGATTGACCGAAAGAAATGTTTGAAAAGTGGTCTTCTGACCTTTTATGTCCATATTCTATTCAGAAATAGAGTACTTTCGAGCAACGTCTGGACAGATGAACTTTGTTTATCTCTTAGTATCATTTATTAGCGATTTTTGACTGAAAGACTTTGTTAAAAATGTTGAGTTTAGTATGTCACGTTAAACATCATAGCACGGGTTCACCTGATGACGAGTCTGTCACAACATGCACATAACGGGTGGACACTTCTGCTAGAGCTCTTCGGAAGTCGGGAAACCGGATAAAAATTGCGCACAAGATCTCCTAGAAGGAGCAGCAGTTGGGAGCGATGTTCGAAGGTGCGCGAATTCACGGATTTTCGTTCGGTCAATTGATTTTGCTCATCAATGCGGTCATTTTGGGCTATCATGCTTGGTTTTACGCTCAGTTGGTCGCCCAATAACGGAGATGCAGCGGTTTGGTATTTACTAGACGAAAAAAGCACGTGCCGCAAACATTCATGAAAACTGCAATAATTCGTCCTCTTGCCTCTACAAAGCGAAAGTTCTCCTGTTTCAACCATGACAGGCATACAGATGTCTATTGTTAGATGCGTTTACTCATCAACACTTACACCCGCTCCTCTATCGGACCACAGTGGACGTTTTGCCCTCACAAGCGTCCTTTGTATCATCAGAACGCGTATTTTCATCAAGAAAACGACTCGCAAAAGAAATAGAAGCCGTATCTCGACATCCGATATGGAGAGATTTCAGGATTTGAAGCACGCTTTGCTCCTGTGTCTTATAAAATCTGCTAATAATCCGGTCCCAGGGTTTATTTCTCACCTCTTCGAGAGCCTAGTACTAGAAGAAGACCATTTTATTTCTCTGTCCCAAAAGCTTTGAATAAGCCTGTACTTCTGATTTCTCATCATTCGGTGCAAGCTATATACGCGTGCAGGCAACAGTTGCCTGAGCTCTACGATCTAGGATGGAAAACCCTAACATAAGGTAGATGAGGTTGAATCCACCTCGCATGTTCGCAAAATCGTATTGCTTCGCCGGCAAAACTACTTCATATAGGCCTCTTGTTATGCCTTCCCTTGCATAGATGTCACAACAGGTGGGAATAATAGGTATATGCGTGGTTCAGCATAGGTCATGTATGCTGAAGGAGGGGTGATGTGTCTAATCACGTTTCTTATCGATGCGTTCATTATCCGTCCTTTTATTATCCTCCAATTCACTGCTATCCATATGTTGGCTCTGGTTCCACCACTGATATACGTGTCCATAATTCGAAGAACGATGGGCTTGTTGATTTAAATGCAACAAAACACAAAAATTAATTACCCGCGTTTGCATGTACGTAAACAAAAAGAATAAGCCTAATCATAAGGCAAATAGGGCAAACAAAAAAAATGACTTCACGAAGAGAAATGAAATGTTCACGGTGGATTAGGAGCTAATAAACGAGGAAGTGGGAAATCGGTTAATGTGGCGCAGAGGGCGAAAAGGGACGGTTGAAAGTAAAGTATAATAATAATTATGGGAGAACGGGACACATCAACCAGGTGGAGAAGGGGCAGTCGCGGACGCAACGGCCGCAGCTTGCGCATCATGAAACGCATCCCATTCCTTATGCCACTCCTCACTGATTATGTCGTCCAGTGGGCTCCTGTATTGGCCCCTCTGATAATGCAGCCCCTCAGTCGGATCTGCGATATTATGCCTGCACAAAATGAGGATTAGCGATCTAGCTTATCTACGGTATTTGAATAGAAAAGCACAATTCACACGTCTTGCAAATGTGCTCTCACATCGTCAAGAGACCCCGTATGATACCGCCCTGTGCCGTCGCACAACTGACATTGGACCCGACCAGGGAGAATGACAGGCGCGACATTCATCTGCAAGGCTTCCTCCACTGCGAGGATGCGCACCAAAGACTTGGGGTTCGTCGTCCACTCCACGTCGTGGACGTTTCGGAATACGACGGGGTGTCGAGTCGGATGATACCCAGTCTCAGCCGGCTCCTTCTCCCATTGTTTTCGTTGCTCTATATAGTGCTGCGCCTGCGCACTGGAGGGCCTGAATGAAGATTCAAATGCGACTATGCAAGAGAACGTACCAAGGTGTCCCACCTCCTAGACTTCCTTTCAGTGCACCGGCCACAAACAAATCTTGCCTTCATAGCATCGAGTTCCATGCGGGCTACGTCTGGCATATGTATGTCCGCGAGCATTGCCTTCACGATCTTCTCCGCCTCGGTGTAGCAATGGAAAGTCTCGACACTCACATCCTTAGCAGGAGAGCTCGGATATGTCCAACTTTCGAAAAGGATTCCGCCATCGGCAATGATATCGGGATAATATAGAAGGCATGGGGTAGTTGATACCCGCCCAAGGGGGAGCAAAGCGCTGTTTTCATCCAGAGGGCCCTCCTTGAATATAGTGTCAGCACGAAGCAAAAACCGCACGCCGGGCGAAAGTTCTTTGGTTGTATCTGTGCTGCCTTTTACTTGAGGAGGCTATGAGTCCGCAGCACTGGAACATATTGAACTTGATAAAACTCACCTTAACGATCAGCTCCACCTCAGTCCACCCATCATTAGGAACTCCAACTGCAGCTCCTGACGCAGTACCCTCGGCTCCAGCTTCATGTATCTCAACCAGTCGCCTCTCGAAGCCCGCTCGCCAATCCGCAATATCCTGGCGAACCTGCTCTCGACGCTCGTTGAATAGCTCCTCAACCTCCCCCAAGTTTATCTCCGTCTCGCCTAGATCCTTGATACACTCCCATTCCAGTGCGACGGCCGTCGGGGGAAAGGGATTCGGCACCACAGCCCGCTGTCTCTTCATGCCCCAACCATCTGAAAGAAAATGTATCCTATCGGGCTGACCCGAGTCCGTGCCGGAGTCCCCGCTCAGGTCTGAGTCCAGGGCGATAGGCTTCTCGGTCTTCGGTTTCGGTATGATAGCCGTATGCGCCGCGGCAAACGGATGCTCGGTGCGCCTCATTTTCAGGAGTAAGCGGCCCAAGCGTTTACGACGCTGAATACGACACTCTACTCGTTCGTCTTCCAGCCGCCGAGCGCGATTCTCTTCAAGAAGTGAGACGAGCTTAGGAAGGATATTCGTCCAAACTATAAAATAGAAGTAGGTTAAAATAAGATATAAAAGAAATTGGGTGGCACCTACTGCGGTCTGTCAGTGGCTTCGAAGTCTCGACGAGGGCGTTCCACGGCTTGGCATGATTAGAATGAAATGATAGGTCTGCGCTTGTCCATCCAAGCTCCTTGAGGCGGGGGTGAATTCTAAACAAAGTTCAATGTGGTTCTCAAATCGAAACATCAATCCCACCACATACATATCTCGTCTTTGTTTCCTTGCGTCAGCCAACTCTTCGCCATGAGATTTGTTGGTCGAGTTAATATACTGCTGCAACACGTGAGCTTCCTGGGCGATCATATCAGCAAATACGATCAATACACCAGTATGGTCGACGTGCCTTGTTCCGAAGGCAGATAACTTTCTGCCTTTCTCCCACCCAACTAGAGTACGCGCTTCGGTCTTCCGAGCGCCGCAGCTCCTCGATTTTCTCGCGCACCTCCCGTATTTCCGAGAGCAGGGAATACATCGAAACTCCGGAATAACGAATCTTGCGCCCACCTCCACTCTTCTTTGGCTTGCTAACTTGAAATATCAATCCGTTCAAGAATTCAGCTTGACGTGCGTGAAAATAGGTGGAGCTATCACCTTCAGAACTAGAAACGATAAGGCTGTAATCCCACAAAGGGCTTTGATTTAAATCCTCAAGTCTATGAAGTAATCGAACGTTAGCTTACTCCTTAGTGATGAAGGGTACAGTACACACTGAGTGTCACGGCAAGACGAGCATAGCCTGACTCGCAGATATGGGTCTGGTTTTGCCGTAGCCGTGGCGCCACATAGCTGGGGAATGGATTAGTTTTTGTAAGACTCGCTCCTTATCCAAATACTCACTGTGCAATTCTTAGAGAACATTAGCACCGCGTACTACGGCTCGCACATTTCAGCGGGACATGGCGAAAGCCCAGGTACGTTTTCCGCAGCCCGCTGCCAAATGAGGATCGCGGAACGACGCAGCAGCATGTTACGGAAGAACTTGCTGCATCGAATGAGCGCGATTGAATCGCCGGGAGCAATATGGTACGCGATCTAGGACATTATTAGACAGCCTAATATCTAGATAAAAACCGTCAAGGCGACGCACCTCGGTGAAGATCTCGAGTGGCATCTTCATCATACCCTCCAAGCCTCCTTGCTTTGCCCTCACGTACCTTTTGCGCGGAGCCTTGGGGTTTGAAACAGCACAACGGGCGCGTTTGGCCTTTCGAGGCTTGGGAACATCCTCCTCATCCGAGTCTTCGCCATCGGTGGAAGAATTTTCTGGTCCTCCGAGCTCATCTAGACATGATTAAGTTTTGTCCTCTTACTTTATCTGTTGTCTAATTAGCCTACCAAGCTCCTCTTCGACTAAAAGGGTTCAAAATAAGACACAAAAAAGTATAATCAAGTGGGGACTCACCGCCAACCTCAGCGATTGCGGCTGAAGTATTCCTGAAAGAGAAATAAAGACTTCAGATCGAAGCCTGCACCAATGATAGAACACATACTCATTGGGTTCCGGTGTCATTGTCGATCAAGTACGGCAAGTTGATAGCGGGGTAGAGGTGGAGGATGAACGCCGGATATCACGTGTTGCCATGACGTCATGTGTGTACTCTTTTGCTTGCCTCTATTTGGTGGATCCAAAATGTGGCTCACGTGCCACCCAGTCTACACCCACTCAAACTTTACACCGCCTGAAACCTGGACAAACTTCGATAATTTTCCACTCATTCACTACTTACACTATACATGATTCACTCGGTAGTGATAATGAAATATACTGACGCGTACCATTGTAGCCTGGTTCCCGCTACTTCCACATTCCGGCTATCTTGAGCTGATTGATTCCTAAGCTTCTTGGAGTACCCACAATGCTTTT
Organism: Ceratobasidium sp. AG-I; assembly: GCA_015039395.1. Classification (NCBI taxonomy): domain Eukaryota; kingdom Fungi; phylum Basidiomycota; class Agaricomycetes; order Cantharellales; family Ceratobasidiaceae; genus Ceratobasidium; species Ceratobasidium sp. AG-I. The sequence goes on from MU132239.1 coordinate 61,652, forward strand.
CCCTCCTTCATTCAAGCTGATTTATTTGCCTCGTTGAATATCTCTACGCACCACATCGCGCTAGTTTCGCCGTTGATATTAACTTGGCATATTGCCATAGATCTGCTATCCATTCAGAACCATTGGTGAAGCCTCTTAACTAGTAGTTCTCGCCACATTGATCTGGCGACAGCTGTGATTCTTAGGTGTATGCGTGTGTTTGATTCGTTATTTTGCGTAGAGCACGCTTGTTGTCGAAAGACACACGCATCTATCCCAGTTTGTTTCTCTTATTCCCGAGTTGCGTCTAAAACTGTTAAGATATGCAGAAGAGCCCTTACCTACTTTCGTTTACTGTGACGTTATATCCACGCTTTAGCTCTTCCTTCGACTTAGAAGCATGTAGCGCAGGATCGTTAGGTTCTGTGCATCCTTCACCGGACATCACTACGGTACGTCAGTGTAAGCACTTTCTGGCTCATCAATTGGTCGAAATACTGTATTCTTTGTACTCATACTGGTATCTAATCTGGCGCAGAGAAGTGTTTAAATGGGCTCTCTACTCTCTATCGCCTTTCAACTCGACAACCGTAGGATTAATATCTGATTTACTCTAGCTACGAAATCAATAAGATTATCGATATTTATTCAACCCATACCTAGAGCCTCGTGTTTTCACTCACAGCAACTCGTGTGGACTTTCTACTGCTAAATCTAGCCAGAAACACCGGCGGAAAGAGCTCAATTCTTGTTTACGGATCTGGAGAGAAGCTATTTTGGTTTCTGCTCGCTTTTGGCTTTGTTTCTGCAAATTGAGCTAGATTATGGCATCAGGGGTTATAATTCATTGAGAAATGTCTGCTTTAAAGTATATCGTGTCAATCGGCGTAGCTAAGTCTCGAGTGCTACATATGCAACACCCGCCTCCGCCGCTCTCGTACATAAAAAGCGCCACGTTGAGGGTGACGCGTCGACATGTTTCAACGGTACTGAATAATTAGTCATTTGGCGCTCACTCTTAATTCTTCATATGTGGTTGTATGCTATAAATTGGGATTGATTTAGAAAAAGGAAGTCTCCCGAAGATCTGCTCAAAGCTCACTAGCCCAAATGCAGTGTAGCGTGTACCTTCCCCTGTACGCGTGCATTCTCCTCGAGCAAGGCCGGTGGATACGAGATCTTTGACCCAGAGGAGTCGTCTTCAAGGTCGGAGCATTGCCGCACAATAAAACAATGATATATGCACCACCTATGCTCACTAAGTCACTGTTTAAGCAACCGAAGGAACAACGCTTGTCTCCGCGGCCTCAAACGTCCTCCTCGAGCCCTCAGTCTGCGACTTTGCCTGATCATTAGTCGGCTTTATCGCTCACCTCACGGAATAAGTTTTACAGAAAATATTAGATAATTCTTGTATTTAATCGCATATAACTACACTTCCTGCGACTTTTTGGCGATTGTATCTGGTGTCAGCCAAACCAGAAAGTGCCAGAAAGCTTCAAAACATGACAGATCCCAGTCATTATGGCCAGAGCAAAGCCCTACGAGTTGCTGTGATCGGCATTGTCTTCGCAGTCAGGTGGCAACCAATCCAAACGCGTCGTCGACCTCTGATGAGTTGGAGAAGCGGTCACCCGCCTCTCGACAGGGTGCCTCAAGCGACAGAACACAAAATTGTTTCAAGTTTCAAGTTCACAAGCAAAATGAATACATATATGCACAAAACGAGCGGGAAATCAAGAGCCGATTATTTGTGAGATGAAATTGGAGTAGTTTGGAAAAATGGAAATCATGAGATCGGCTAACACCTAAGAGCCGGAGGTTGAAGAAGGGGCAGTTGCGGGTACAGCGGTCACAGCTTGTGCGTCATGGAAGGCATCCCATTCCTTGTGCCACTCATCACCAATAATGTCGCTCAGCGGGCTCCTAGCTTGACCGTTCTGATAGTGCAGTCCCTCCGTCGGATCTGCAATATCATGCCTGCGCAAAATTAAGATTAGCGCTCGGGCCTACCTACGGGATCCAAATAGGGAATCCCAACTCACACGTCTTGTAAATGCACCCTCACATCGTCAAGAGACCCCGTATAGTATCGCCCTGTACCGTCGCACAACCGACACCGGACTCGATCGGAGATAGTCAGAGGTACGATGTTCATTTGCGAGGCTTCCTCCACCGTGAGGATGCGTACCAACGACTTGGGGTTCGTCGTGCACTCCACATCGTGGGGGTTTCGGAAGGTGACTGGATGCCGAGTCGGATGAGATCCAGTCTTAGCCGAGTCCTTCTCCCACCGTTTTTGTTGCTCCATGTAGTGCAGCACCTGTGGACCGGATGCCCTTGAATAACAATGCAAACATGGTGATACGAGAGTGCGTACCAACTCGTTCCATTTCCTAGACTTCCTTTCAGTGCACCTTCCGCAAGCGAACCTTGATTTCATGGCATCCAGTTCCATACGGGCCACATCTGGCATCTGCATCCCCGCAAGCATCGCCTTCACGAGCTTCTCCGCCTCGGTATAGCGATCATATTTCTCAACGTTCATCTCCTCAACAGGAGATCTCGGCCATCCTGAATGTTCGAGAAAGAGACAGCTCGAAGATATGATATTGGGATAATAGCGAAGGTGTGGAATAGCTGGTTCTTGCGCTCGCTTGAAAGCGTAAAGTGGTTCGTTCTCGTCCAAGGGGCCCTTCTTGAATATGGTGTCGGCACGGAGCAGGAACCGCACGTCGGGCGAAAGGTCCTTAGTGGTGTCTGTGCTGCCTTTTACCTGAGAGTTTATGAGTTGACAGTAAGAAAATGGTGTACTTAATAAAACTCACCTTGACGATTGGTTCCACATTAGTTCCTTCACCCTCTGGGGTTTGGGGCGCGGCTCCCAGCGCAGCACCCTCCGCTCCAGCTTCGTGTACCTCAGCCAGTCGCCTCTCGAAGCCTGTTCGCCAATCCGCAACGCCCTGGCGAATCTGTTCTTGGCGCTCGTTGAACAGCTCCTCAACCTCCTCTAAGCTTATCTCCGTCTCGCCCAGATCCTTGAGACACTCCCACTCGAGCGCAATGGCCGTCTGGGGGAAGGGATTGGGCACCACAGCCCGCTGTCTCTTCATGCCCCAACCATCTGAAAGAAAGCGTACTTTATCGGGCTGACCCGAATCCGTGCCGGAGTCCCCGCTCAAGTCTGAATCCAGGGCGATAGGCTTCTCGGTCTTCGGTTTTGGCTTGATAGCCGAGTGTGCCGCGGCAAAGGGATGCTCAGTACGCTTCATTTTCAAAAGTAAGCGGTGCAGGCGCTTGCGGCGCTGAATCCGGCGCTCTACTCTGTTGTTTTCTAACCGCCGAGCACGATTCTCTTCGAGGAGTGAGATGAGCTTGGGACGTATGTTTGTCCAAACTGTAAGATAGAAGTACGTTAAGATAGGATATAAAGGAAACGGTATGGGACTTACTGCGGTCCGTCAGTGGCTTCGAGGTCTCGACGAGGGCGTTCCATGGTTTGGCATGACCGGGTTCAAATGACAGGTCTGCATTAGTCCACCCGAGCTCCTTGAGGCGGGAGTGGATTCTAAGCAAGGTTCAGTGTCGTTCTCGAATTGAAACCTCAACACCACTGCGTACGTCTCTCGTCTCTGTTTTCTAGCATCAGCCAACTCCTCGTCGTGAGATTTGCTCATTGAGTCAACATATAGCTGCAACGTGCTAGCTTCCTAGATAATCATGTCAGTGAATTAGTCTACAAAACACCCCACTTTATTTGACGTGCCTTGACCCGGAGGCGAATAGCTCTCTGCCTTTCTCCCACCCAACTAGAGTAGTCGCTTCGGTCCTTGGAGCGCCGCAGCTCCTCGCATTTCTCGCGCACCTCCTGTACTTCCGAAACCAAGGCATAATACTGAGCTCCGGCGTTACGAGTCTTGCGTCCACCTCCAGTCGTCTTGGGCTTGCTAACTTTAGATATTAATCAGACCATGAAATAGTTTAGCCTGAGTGAAGACAGATAAAGCCAATACCTTCAGAACGAAACAGAAAAGCGGCGTAATCACGCGAACTGCCTTGATTCCAGCCTTCAAGCCTGTGAAATAATCGAACGTAAGCTTCCTCCTTGGCTATCGATGATACAGCACATACTGAGTGTCACGGCAAGCCGAACAAAGCCTGACTTGTAGATATGGGTCTGGTTTTGCCGTCGCCGTTGCGCCACATAGCTGGGGGTCGAGATTAGCTTTAGCAAGACTCGCTGCTTATCCAAGTACTCACTGTGCAATGCTTAGAGAACATTAGCGCCGCGTACTGAGGCTCGCACATTTTAGTGGGGCATGGCGGAAGGCCAGATACATTTTCCGCAGCCCGATGCCAGATGAGGATCGCGGAACGACGAAGTAGCATGTTGCGGAAGAACTTGCTGCATCGAATGAGCGCGATCAGATCGCCAGGAGTAAAATGATACGCGATCTGGGAGATCTTTAGCAAATCCGGAAGTATGACGAGAACGCCCCAGACAACGCACCTCGGTGAAGATCTCGAGCGGCATCTTCATCATGCCTTCCAACCCTCCTTGCTTTCCCCTCACGTACTTTTTGCGTGAAGCCTTGGGCTTTGCAACGCTGGAGCGAGCGCGCTTGGTCTTCCGGGCCTTTGGAACATCCTCCTCGTCCGAGTCTTCGCCATCGATAGAATGATCCTCTGGTCCTTCAGACTCGTCTAGACACGGTGAGTTTTTCTATCTATCCTTTTCAGTCGTCTGATTTAGCTTACCAAATTCTTCCTTGACTACAGTAAAAGAGTTCAAAATGACAAACATGAGACCGTAATCAAGCGTGCACTCACCACCGGCCTCATCGTCCACCACCATTGAATTTCTGCAAGAGAAGTGAAGCATTCAGACTAGAGTTCGCGTGGAAGATAGAAGACATACTCGTTGGGTTCCGGCTTCATCGTCGATCAAAGTCAGTGTTGTCATGACCGGGTCAAATCCGCCTGACTGGTCAAAAGGTCACCTGGCCTGACTCCACCGGTCAGGTCATGCCTGACCTGACTCTTGACTGGTCAGAGGCACGTGATATTGGGCCACTGGAGGAAGTCTGCCCACTTACCTGCAGTGTGCTGGCCCACCGCCGAAGAGTGGCACATCCGCCCGTAGTAAGTGACCGGCACGCTCGGAGCCGGTGCCCGCGAGTGTGTTACCCACCGTTAGTTGGTGATTAGCTCGGTGAGTTGGACACCACCGGGAGGTGCAAAATGTCCGTTTTGGCGTGTCGAGACGCTGACATAGGGTGCGCATCACACTTTGCACACCCGCTGACGGTGAGCAAGACACTGTAAGGATGGGGAAATAGCGCTCTCAGGTGGTGGTATTCTCGCTTGTGTCAATGCAATAATTATTCAAAGTTTTTATTTATTTAACAAACTAATTCTATTTACACTGGGGGTACAATAGCAGGTGGGGAGACTCCTGCGGAAGCAGGCAAGTGGGTCCCGCTCGACGCAAATTGCAGCTTGGGTGAGGTGCGGCGTGAGGTTCGTCGCCGGCTCAATTGGCCACATTGCTGAGCAAGCCCCCGACAAGAGAATGGCTTTGCAAGCACACGGGCACGCCTAGTTAGGGATACGAAAAGGTTGTATGGCGGGCGCGTGGGTACCACTCACCGGTATATCTTGCGAGGCGGCCCATACGGTCAAGAACGTAGCCACCAGCTCTGAGAAGCGGGGCTGAGGTGGTGTAGGATAGGAGCTGATGCATATGAGAAGAAACGTTAGCTGCCGCCTTGTTTTAGTTTCGGGGTTCAACTAACCTACTGTTTGAGTATACATCGAGAACAAACCAGTTGCACGCACATCGGCGGCTCGGTCAAGTGCTCTTCCCAGCCTGTGGTATAGTGCTTTATCGAATGTCAACCGAGTGTCCCATGCAAGAAAGAGTTACCAGACAACATACCATTAGAATGAACGAAAAAACTCCTGTTACATAGCATATCATGTTAGGAAACACAGCATACGTTACGAGAGACGAGTCACGTACCTCGAATTCGTGAGCATAGGGCAGAAAAAGGGCGAGGCATGCCGTGACCGTTGGGGTGGTGAGAGACTGGGCGTTTGTCAACAAACCATTTGGCGAAGCTGAATGCAGCAGTAGTAGTGAAAGTGTAATATTAGCGGGGAGAGCAGAGCAGGGTGGGGTGGACAGGCGCACCGTCGCTGGTTAGTCGGCAGCCGTGGTTGCTGAGTTGTTGTGGTTGCTAGGTTGTGGATTTGAATGTTTGATTACATCATCGAACCTGCTCTCTTGGCGCTAAAACTCTCATCAGGTGACGTTACAAGTCAAGAAAGCCCACCCTAATGAATCTTAAGCATCAAGTAACTCACTAGCGTATATGCTACTTTTTTTTTTTGCAACCAAGCATTTTTCTAGAGCTTTTGATGTGCAATCAGGTCCATTGTAGTTCTATTGGGTCATAATGCAAGTGGCTGCCGCCGAGAGCGACACGGACTGGGTGGCTCAAAGCGCGAAAGTCACTGGACGACCGAAATTGCAAGTGTGAAAGCCGCTTACCAAAGTGTCCCTGAAAACCTCGCACCGATCACAAGCGCCTCGCACACCGACTGTCGGCGTGTAGTGCGCGTGACGCTCGTAGTAAGTGGGCACACTTCCCACAGTGATATGGGGCCAGTCTTAACCTCTTTAGTCCATAAACACCTAATATGGAAAACATTGTACATCCTTCCGCCAGTTCGATTGGCGAGTACCTGCGTCGAAGCATCGAAATAGAAAATATGGAGAAAATCCCTGAGAAACGAGCACTCCTGGCAGCGGCAGCCAGCCCAGCATCAAGTTCGAAAGCCCTGAAACCGACCCCTAAGGCCACATTTGAGGATGCTACGAAGCAGTTCGGACATGCGCATGAAAGAAAAATCATGATAAACGAGTCCGGAACTTATTTATTACTTGATATAAAGATCTATACCAATAATTGATTCTAAGGTGCAGAAAAGATCAAGTAAACACACGGTTCTAATGTTTCAGTCGGAGAAGATCAAAAGGGCAACTTTTGCCTATCTCAGAAATGACAGCGCCAGGACTACAAGGACGTATGCGAACCCTAATACCGTTGTCTGTATGCCTTCACAAGCAAATTACCTCTTATATTCGATTTCGTGTACCATCAGACTAGAATCACTACTTGTTCAAGGGTATAGGTACTACTTAGTGTCATAAATGCATAGAACTAAGATGCACAAGACCCAATGTGGAAAATTCGGGAGCGAAAAACAGCGACAGATGCGTTGAGCCCAGTTACAGCTTCCCTGTATGGTGGGCAAGTATGTATTGTGTCACGTGCCTCTGACCGGTCAGAAGTCAGGTCAGTGGTCATGACCCCATGACCTAACTCCACCGCTGACCCGGGTCATGACCCCCGGTTTTGACAACACTGCGTGTGCGCCCTTTTGTTTAGTCCTGCTTGACCAGCATCAGATGTGGCTCGTTTGCCACCCAGCCTTCTTCTGGTTTGTACAATATGACGGCCACGCGTGAACCAGTAATCTTTTCTCAAGCGCGAGTAATTTTTTTCTCAGTTTGTTTTTATTGACTTTCTTATCTCATTGGCTCTCCTTTCACCACACTGAGTGCGAGTTCTCCGATTGCGGTTGACTTGATATATTGGCAAGGTGCTGATTTAGTCCATGGCTCTTCAAATAGCCCTCGGGATGTTTTTTTTTTCGGTCAGGCGCCGCAACAGTTGAGGGGAGTGAATATATGCACGATTTTGCACAGAGTACGCATACTGAAGAACGGATGATCTGTCGGATCGCGCTTCTTGACATTCCCTAGACTCGAAGTTTATGTTGTCCTGGTACATTGGACTAGTCATTGGATGGGTGAATACTCGTCTGACCCCGTCACCATGTGATCTTACTAGCATTGTAGTGCTCTCGTGTTTGCTGGAAACCTCTGGCCTGCTCAGCTCCTGGTGTGTTCACTATCCGCCCTTATGTTATCAATATCCCATTCTTTGATTCAATGTTATCTACATGTTCACCCTGACTGCACCGCAGCATCGATACTGATGACCCGATTTCGGAAAGCCATGGGCTTGTTAGCCGGAACGTGGCAAAACACAAAATTTAATTGTATACAATTCCACGTACAAAAGCCAAAAGAAGAGACCAAATGATGAAAGAATAGCAAGAGCAAGGAAAAAGCTCCTTGGAAGAGCAATGATGTGTTCACGACGGAGTGGAAAATGTTAAATGGAGAAGCAAAAAATCGGCTAATGGGGGAGAAGGGGGTGAACAATGACACTCGAAACAAATGCATGGCACTTATGGGGGAAGAGGATACATGGGATCAGCTGGTGCGGAGAGCACATTTAGAGGTCGGTATTTGAAGAGAAGGCAGTTGTGGGTTCAGCGGACGCAGCTTGTTCATCATGAAATGCATCCCATTGCTTCTGCCACTCATCACTGAAAAAGCTGCTTACTAGATCATAGTCTTGTTCGCTCCGATAGTAAAGACCCTCCGTCGGATCTGCAATATTATGCCTACGCAAAGTTAACCTCAGCACCCTAGCGCATTGATGAAGCCGAAGAAAAAAGGCGTCACTTACACGTCTTGCAAATGCGCCCTCACACCTTCAACAAGATCCAGATGGTGCCGCCCTGTACCGTCACACAACATACACCGGAACCGATCTAGGCCAAAGCGTGATATGAAATTCATGTTCGAGGCTTCTTCCACCGTGAGGATGCGCGCCAACGGCTTAGGGTTTGTCGTCCAATCCACGTTGTGAACATTTCGGAAGGCGATGGGGTGCCGAATCGTATAAAGTCCAGTCTTAATCAAGTCCTTTCCCCATTGTTGTTGTTGCTGCATGTAGTGTAGCACCTGTGAAATAAAACGATTAAACTGCAGTTTAGATACGGCGATGTCAAGGAGCGTGCCAAGTTGTCCCATGTCATGGGTTTCAGTTCGGTGCATCTTCCACAAGCAAACCTTGATTTCATAGCTTCAAGCCCCATGTGAGTTGCGTCTGGCATTTGAATATCCACGAGCATCTTCTTCACAAGCTTCTCCGCTTCGGTATAGCGAATATACTTCTCGACGTCCACCTCCGGCTCAAGAGAGCTCGGCCATTCCGGAAATCCATGAAATGAGTCGTATTGGGATATGATATTGGGATAGTAGCAAGGAGATGGGATAGCCGCTATGTGCTCGCCAATGTAGGAAAGGTCTTCATCGTACTGAATAGACTCAGAAGTGTCCTCCTTGAATATGGTGTCGGCACGGAGCAGGAACCGCACATGAGGCGACAGGCCCTCGGTCGAATCGTCACCTTCCACCTGTGAAAGCTATGAGCCTAGTTGAGATAATAAACTAATAAGCTCTCACCTTGACAATCGGCTCCGCCTTGGTTTCTCCCCCTTCAAGAGTTCCAACTGCATCTTCTGGCATAGTACCATCAACTCCAGCTTTATATATCTCAACCAGTCGTTTCTCGAAGTCCATTCGCCAGTTTTCTACACCCTGGCGAACCTGCTCTCGACGCTCGTTAAACAGCTCCTCGATCCGTTCAACGTCAGCCTCCATCTCGCTGAGATCCTTGAGACACTCCCAATCAAGCAATTTAGTCGTCAAGGGGAAGGGGTTCTGAACCACGCCTCGTTGTCTCTGAGTACCTTTGAGAACTCCAACAGAGAAAAAAGGTGCAAAAGGGTCCGAGTTCGACTCCCAGTCTGAATCTGAATTCTGGACAAAAGGTAATTCCGACTCCTGGTCTGGGACGAGAGCCGTATGTGCTACTGCGAACGGATCCTCGGTGCGCTTCATCTTCATCAGTAGCTCGTGCAAGAATTTCCGACGCTGGATCCGACGCTGTGATTTTTCGTCTTCTAGCTGCCGGGCACGATTCTGCTCAAGGAGTGGGACGAGCTTAGGAAGCAGGCTGTTCCAAGCTGTTTAACGTAGGACCATGTCAAGACGATGTGCAAGAAAAGCAATGTGAAACATACTGCGGTCGGTCAGCGGTTTCGATGACTCGACAAGGGCATTCCATGGCTTGGCATAACGTGAACAAAAATTTTGTTCTGCGTCGGTCCATCCTAGCGCATTTAGTCGCTCACGAATCCTAAGCAAAGCTCAATTCGATCCTGAAATCGAAACATTGATAGCACCACTTACATCTCCCGTCTCTGCTTTCTTGCGTCAACCAATTCTTCGACATGAGATTTGCTAATCGAAAGGATGTATTCTTGCATTAAACTAGCTTCCTGTGGAATCGGGTCAGTAAACAAGCCCAGAAAAATACCGGTTTGATCAACGTGCCTTTGACCGGACTTGAATGCTTTTCTGCCTCTCTTCCACCCAGCGTGAGTACGCGTTTTGGTCCTTGGAGCGTTGCAGCTCCAGGCTTTTCCTGCGCAGTTCTTGTGCTTCAGAGAGCAGACAGTAATACTTAGGTCTGTAGGAACGGCCCTTGTGCCCTCCTCCGGCGGTTTTGGGCTTGCTAGCTTTAAACGTCAATAAGTTCAAATGTTCGCTCAAGGTAAAATGGACAAAGCCATTACCTCCGGAACGAGAAATGAGATAGGCGCATTCATGCAAACTGCCTATACTCCACGCTTCGAGTCTACGTACCGGCTAGACATTCGTTTCTTCCTTGACAATTAAGGATACAGCACCCACCGAGTGTCACGACAAGCCGAGCATAGCCTGACTCGCAGATATGGGTCTAGTTTAGCCGTCGCCTGTACACCACATAACTAGGGGTGGATTAGATTTAGCAAGACTCCAGGCTTAGTTAAACTCTCACTGTGCAATGCTTGGAGAACATTAGCGCCGCGTACTGCGGCTCGCACATCCCAGTCGGACACGGAGGAAGCCCAGGTACGTTTTGAGCAGCACGCTGCCAAATTAAAATCGCCGAACGACGTAGTAGCATCGTACGAAAGAACTTGCTGCATCGTACGAGCACAATTAGTTCGCCAGGTGTGATGTGGCACGCGATCTAAGAATACTTTAGTAAATCCGAAATATAATGAAAATGTTTAGACAACGCACCTCGGTGAAGATCTCGAGCGGCATCTTCATCATGCCCTGCAGGCCACCTTGCTTCCCTCGGACGTACTTCTTGCGTGGAGTCTTGGTCTTTGGGACATCAAAACGAGCACGTTTAGTCTTTCGAGCCTTTAGCCCATCCTGATCGACTTTGTCTTCCTCGTCAATGGAATGATGCCCAGATCCTGAAAGCTCATCTACACGCGAATGAGTTTCCATCTCGTTTTATGCTTAAAGCAGCTTACCGATTTTTTCTTCAACTGATGGGGTGAGAAGTGAGACACAATGACATCGCAGTCGAGGAAGAACTTACTACCACCCTCTTCCACCACGGCTGGTGTTATGCTACAAGAAAATAGACTGTTTAGATTAGTGTAAGTCCTGCGTCGGGGTAGAAGACATACACATCAGGTTCGGGTGTCATCGTCGATCAAGCGGCAAGCTGATGGCAAAAGAGATCAACGTGAATAAACACCGGACCCAAGGTGTCAGCATTACGTCAGCATCATACCCTGATGTTTGCTGTGGCTCCATTGCCACCCAGTCCTCACCTGGTTCACATACCACAACGCTTGTCTGTGATTAATATTGTTATTTCCAGGAAGAAAAAACCAAAACGTTTACTTGATCTCTCTGGTGGAGGTGTCACGAACTTGGTATTTAGGCGTAAAGAAATCGGTATGCTTGCGTTGTGACGAAAGAATGTTATCATATCCCTCCTCCTGTGCGTTGCATGCTCTAGGTACTCCGAGGTGTTACAGTTGCAGGACTTTCATAATCGTAATGATACTTGCCTCCTAGTATCCTGTTTCATCGTCACTGTGCACTTCGGTACACCAATCTATCCATTGCCGTAGGTTAAATCTGCATGTTGCAGTAGCACAGAGCTAGTCACTTTCTATAGCTATCGGTTTATCTCTTGTAATAATCATTAGCTCCATATGGTCATTTCTTCTGATGAGAGTGATGGGTATATGCGTGGTTTTGCACCGGGTACGCCTGTTTAAGAGGGGGACAGCTTTCCCGGTTGATTCCTTTCTATCGCTAGAGCTTTGATTTATTTAGGCAACGCACTGTTGGCCAGTATCTGGTATCGCCACAATGGCGTATTGCTCGTGCTTTGGTGGCTCCTCGTCGCCGATAGGTTCACACTCTCTTAGTGCTGGCGCGTTCAGTATTCGACCCTGCAGCACCAATATCCCATTCCTCAACTCACTTTTATCTACCTATCCGCTCTTTTGATTTCGTATCACTCATACAGTTCGAAGGGCCAAAAATAGCTTAAGCGAAACACGACGAAAAAAATCAATTACAGCCTCGCACACAGTATAAGAACAAAACCAATAAAGATAACCACAAAACGAATGGGAAGAACAAAAAAGTCGATTCCAAGGAAGAAGATATTCCCTTCAAGGCGCAGTGGGAAGTGGCAATACAGTAAGGGCAGTAAGAAAACAGCTGATGGGGGGACTGAGGGGCGGCGAATCGATGATGGGTACGGCACGTGGGATAGCCGCAGGCGACCCAGCTTCAGCTTGCGCATCGTGGAACTCGTCCCATTCTTTACGCCACTCATCGGCCGAAATATCGTTAGAACTATAATCCATATCCTTCTGGTAGAATAAGCCCTCAATTGGCTCTGCGACATCATGCCTGTACAAAACCATATCCGGTCAGCCTGCTCGTTGGCTCCGTCAAATGGAAATACAACTTACACATCCTGAATATGCGCTACCATACCATCGACCAAATCAATACAGTACCGCCCTGTACAGGTGCATAACATGCATCGAACCCGATTTGAATACTCGAACGGCAGAGATTCCAGTCGAGACGATTCCTCTACTGTAAGTATGCGCACCAACGGCTTGGGGCTCGTCGTCCATTCCACATCATGGACATTTCGAAAGATGACAGGGTGCCGAACTGGGCCTTTTCCAGTGGCTTTTACGTCCCTTTCCCACTGGCGTTGCCGCTGCATATAATGAATTACCTACCGACCAAAATGATGAGATGAAACGAAACACGAGCATTAAACAGAGCGTACCAAGCGCCCCCATGACATAGGTGCCTTTTCAGTACACCGCCCACAAGCAAACCTCCTCTTCATGATGTCGAGTTCCATATGAGCTACGTCGGGCATCTGCATCTCTGCGAGCATCTTCTTGACAACATTCTCCGCCTCGGTATGACGAACATACTTGTCGACATCAACCTTGGGGTGGTAATAGTATTTGCGTCCCACGTATTCCTGAAACGAATCCTCAGAAGCGACGATACCAGGATAATGGCAAGGAGTCGAAAACCCGTCATAGAAAGAACTATTATTTTTCTCTCTGAATATAGTGTCGGCGCGAAGGAGTAGCCGAGAGTTGCGCGAGAGATCTTTGGTAGAATCTGTACTATCCTTCACCTGGATACAACATGAGCCTAGTCTTGTCGATCGTGCTGCGTGGGACTTACCTTGACTATTGGCTTCTCATCAATATCCTCGCTGTCCCGCCCCTCGACCGCTTCAATCGCTTCAACCGCAGTTTCTGGCCCAGCAGCTTTGAATCCAGCGGCAAATATCTCCACCAGCCGCTTTTCGAGACCTTCGCGCCAATCCAAAATACACCTGTCGATTTGTTCGCGACGCTCGTTGAACAGTTCCTCGACCCTCTCCAGACTGATCTCCATCTCGCCCATATCCTTCAGACAAT